>JAWZYV010016667.1:0-74033 GCA_038373885.1 Cheiracanthium punctorium
CAGTATATTAAATTTTTTAAATAGCAAGAACTGTGTTTTAGTCAATAGTTTAATGTATGTACATATTTATAAGAATAAAAAACAAATAAAAAATACATTTATAAAAATAAAATTAAAACTACAACGTCTTGGGGGGGGGGAGAGATCCAAAATTAAAGGCTGTTTTAGGATCATAGTGCAAATTGGATTTCACTTAATGTTGAAAAGAGGTGATCATTTATGTTGTTCTCCTCAAGTGCTCTATGAAAGTGTCTATAGCACTCAGTAGAGCTACTCTATTGAATTATTGCAACACCTCCACACAAATATGAGTCATCTTTGTCTGGCTTTTACTTCGTCCTAAAAGCTAATTATGTCAAAATTTTACCTAATCTCCAAAGATTACTTGATCAGATAAAGCAGCGCTCACTACTAAGGTAACCGGCAGAAAACCAAGGCAGGTTGGCCATTTCGTTCTGTTCATACAAATTTTGACCAGACTAAGTGGCTCACCGGATAAACCACCTACCGAAATAAGCGGCGACCACTGTACTAAGCCAAACTACTACTCACAAATCCATGGTCTGACAGTAAGCAATAATGTAAATAAAGATTTGTTTTTTTTTTGCAGATTGACAGTGAATATGGCTCCAGCGACAAGACATTCTTGTTCAAAGCGATATGGTTTACGATCCTGTGCGACCAGGAAACGGTCTGAAATCAGAAATGGTCATGCTTCAGAACGTCGCCATCGAAAGCAAATAACTCATGCAAAATCTCCCAAAGCCCCACATGGTTCTTCGTGTTTGCACAATATGGAACATGAATCTTCAAATACGAAAATGTTCGATGAAGACCATTCTGTTGGAAAATATGAATTTCATACTTTAAATAGCAATGATGTACAATGTACCATTTGCTTAGATACTGTGACTGATGATTATAGAATGGAAGAAATTAATGCTTGCAAACATCGTTTTCATAAGAATTGTTTGCAGAATTGGATGCGAGAAAATAAGATTTGTCCTGTGTGTCGTACAATAGTTCCCATTTATATTTTCAGTGACAATGACTCTGAAACTAAAAATAATGAAAGTAAAAGAGAAATCAATGAAGGGTTGGCAAGGCCTCCAGTGCCTTTGAGTGAAAGTACTTTAAATTATGCCTACATGCAGATAATAGACAATTTAGATCATTATCAACATGGAAGTTTTACTACGGAATATGTGTTATACTGAATTTGCTTTTAAAATATTGTGCACATGAATTGAATGCACATGAAGTTGTGCTTTTGTGATTATAACATATCTCATTTAGAATTATTAAACCTTTACAATATGGAACATGAATCTTCAAATACGAAAATGTTCGATGAAGACCATTCTGTTGGAAAATATGAATTTCATACTTTAAATAGCAATGATGTACAATGTACCATTTGCTTAGATACTGTGACTGATGATTATAGAATGGAAGAAATTAATGCTTGCAAACATCGTTTTCATAAGAATTGTTTGCAGAATTGGATGCGAGAAAATAAGATTTGTCCTGTGTGTCGTACAATAGTTCCCATTTATATTTTCAGTGACAATGACTCTGAAACTAAAAATAATGAAAGTAAAAGAGAAATCAATGAAGGGTTGGCAAGGCCTCCAGTGCCTTTGAGTGAAAGTACTTTAAATTATGCCTACATGCAGATAATAGACAATTTAGATCATTATCAACATGGAAGTTTTACTACGGAATATGTGTTATACTGAATTTGCTTTTAAAATATTGTGCACATGAATTGAATGCACATGAAGTTGTGCTTTTGTGATTATAACATATCTCATTTAGAATTATTAAACCTTTAAGTAAGATAACATAAGGGCTTGCAGACCCTGTATTGTGGAGAACTCTCATTATATTTGACCCCTCAGGGGGAAAACCTTCTTTAGGTTTTTACGGGTGTCGCAATCCCGGGGCCCCAGTGATCTTTCGCTTTTCTTTGTTCTACCCTCCTCTCCTCTTAGCTATCCCCTTCCTCTTCCCCCTCAGTGTAGTTTCCTCTGTGTAGGTGAGGGCCCCCCTTTAGAAGCTGCGGTCGCCCTGTGCCGTCAACTTCTATTGGCGGAAAACTACCCACGTGTTGGCCGTGCGTGGAGACCCGTGTCCCTGGAAATGGGGATCCTGGTAATTGAGGGGTGTTCCCGTAAAGGAAATCATCATTACGGAATTTCCACAGACACGGGAGAAACCTCAACACATTGCTTTGGCCTCGGCTTCGGGTAAACGGGAGGTATACAGCGTTCTCCTGTATATCAATCGGCTGGGTACTGATTTCGATCAACTGCTAGGGATCAAGCAATCGGACATCTACTGGGCACGTTGTTAAGGGTGGACGCTGCCTAAGGGATGTACTGTGAGCGTATAGAACCGATTAGCACTGGTGTGCAAGTGCACACCCCCTTGTTGGGCTCCGTGGTGGGTGGTGCGGTCGGGTCCGAATCTCAATTCCCCCAACATGGATACAAAAAATTCTTTGTCTATCGTCAACGCACCGCTGTACACTACCAATGAAAATATTGAAACACACTTAACAAACATGAGCGCTCGATTCTTCATTATACACTATGCTGAAGGTACCTTTAACGAAACATCGCCATTTTTAATACACAAATGCATCACAGACTATGTCGGAGAGGTTAAAAAAGTAAGATCTGGAGACCTGTTAGTGGAAGTAACAAGCAATAGGCAAGCTTCCAAAATCATGAAGATTACAAACTTTGGCCTAAAAACTGTTACAGTGACACCCCACACATCCCTAAACATCTCGCGAGGAGTCGTATCAGAACCCGAACTTTTGCACTGCTCTGAAGCTGAAATATTAGAAAATCTCAGAGACGAAAAAGTATGTGCTGTGCACCGAATAACTATTCGACGCAATAATCAAACAATCAACACTAAACATATTGTCCTAACTTTTCAGTCACACACTATTCCAACCCATATCAAAGCTGGCTATCTAATATGTCCCATAAGACCATATGTACCAAATCCTATCCGTTGCTTCCAGTGTCAAAAGTTCGGTCATACTAAAACTTCCTGTCGTGGGTCACCGGCCTGCGCTCGTTGTGGTGCCTCTGACCACGACAGTGATACCTGCTCTGCAGCTGCAAAATGTGTCAACTGTAAACAGGAACATCCATCATATTCAAAGTCATGCCCTAAATGGGCATTTGAAAAAGAAATCCAGTCACTACGTGCTGCACAAAGAATCTCATACCCTGAAGCTCGTAAAATAATAGAAGCTCGTACACCAAAACCTGGCCTATCCTATGCTGCAATAGTAAAATCTACAAAATCAATAGCCATTCAAACCAACTGTCCATCAAATATTTCCACCACCAATACCTCAACAAGTAAACAAACTACTCTTAAACAGAACAAACCTTGCTCTACATCCCCAAAAACTCCACCAAAGAAAAAGGTAACAAGTAATAGCTCCACCCAAGTCAGACCACAGCTTAGTAAAACAGCCACTTACAAATTAAAATATAACAAATTTAGCAAGAAAAAAGTACCTCCACAGCCACATATTGATGACACAATCTTAAGACTTGCCCCATCAGAATCAGATATTAGTGATGAAGAATCAATGGAACATGAAAAAATAAAACTGCCTGATATCGCTGCAGGGATTACAAAGGAGACGCACAATGCCAATAACATTACATAATTATGGCATTGTTGCTCTCATGGAACTGCCACGGCTTTCAGAATAAAATCGATGACCTTAAAACACTTCTCTATGACCTCAATCCCACCTGCTTTGCTCTTCAAGAAACTTATCTCAAAGCTGACAAACATCCGACCATTCACAAATATACAATCCTTCGGAAAGACTACGAACTCAGTGACAGGGCCTCTGGTGGTGTGGCCCTGTTAGTCAACAATAACTATCCTCACATAATAGTCAATCTGAATACAAATCTCCAAGCAGTTGCCGCTCGTGTCAAATTAAAACAGCTCACTACCATCTGCTGCATTTATCTCCCTCCTAATGAAACAATCAACCAAACATCTCTCGGTAATCTTATTCAACAACTCCCAACATCATTTTTACTCCTTGGCGACATGAATGGCCATAGTCCATTATGGAGAAGCAAAGATACCAACAATAGAGGTGAACAAATAGAACAAATTACAACTGATTTCTCTCTATGTATTATGAATAACGGCGACAATACTTCCATCATCCAACTAAATCCTTTCATGCCATCGACCTTGCCATCTGTTCTCCTTCACTCCTCCCCCTCTATAATTTCTCAGTTTCTGGCGACTTGCATAACAGCGATCACTTTCCGATCATTCTCTCACCCTTATATCAGAATCTCAACCAAACCACTAACATACCCAGATACATTCATAATAAAGCAGACTAGCAGACTTTTACTTTGCTATCTATCATATTACCAAATATTATTGAAGGAAACTTGGACGAGGTCTTTAGGAATGTCACCTCCATTATCATTAATGCAGCTGACCCGAGCATTCCAAAATCTGTTAAAAGTAACCATAGAATTAAAAAGCCGTGGTGGAACGAGGCTTGCACCCTCGCTAAAAAACAGCAGAAGAAAGCGTGGGGTAATTTTCGGCGGTGCCCCACCACTGACAATCTTATTACCTTCAAAAGAGCTCGTGCAAATGCACGCAAAATAAGGAGGCGTTCTCAGAGAGAATCCTGGATTCAATACGTCTCAAAAATCTCTCCTTCAACCTCTAGTAAAGAACTATGGGACAAAACCAAAAGAATCATGGGCATCTATAGTAATCACTCCATATCCTGCCTATCCATAAATAACCAAATTATTTCAGATACAAAAGAAATTGCAAATACAATTGATCAATCTCTAGCTTTCACATCCTGCAGTACCTCATATTCTAGCACCTTTCTTCCATATAAGGAACAATCCGAACGCCATAAATTAAACTTCAAAACTTCCTCGAACTTCTCCTACAATAGTCCTTTCACTATGAACGAACTACGCAACAGAAGACAATCATCAAACACATCCCCGGGCCCTGATGGCATCACTAATGATATGCTTAAACATCTCTCCTATGATTCTTTAGTTAGTCTTTTGCAGCTATACAATAGAATATGGAATGAGCATGCCTTTCCCTTAGAGTGGAGAAATGCAATGGTCATTCCCTTACCCAAACCTGGAAAAGACACCACTAATCCCAATAACTATCGTCCCATAGCCCTAACTAGTTGTCTGTGCAAACTACTGGAGCGAATGATTAATACTCGTCTAGTGTATGTTTTAGAAACTGAGGGCCATATACACCCTTTCCAGAGTGGGTTCCGCAAAGGTAGAAGCACAACCGATAATATCTTACATTTAGAAACTCAAATCCGTAACGCATTCTTAAGAAAGAACCACCTTGTATCAATATTCTTTGATATTGAAAAAGCCTATGGCCATACATGGAGATATGGCATACTGCGTGATCTCTTCAATATGGGCTTCCGTGGAAACCTACCTATATTTATCAAGAATTTTCTTTCACTCCGGAACTTCAAAGTACGCATCAAAGACACCCTTTCAGATAACTTTATACAAGAAGAGGGTGTACCACAAGGCTCTGTCCTTAGCGTCACCCTCTTTTCTATAAAAATCAACAATATCCTTAACCAGCTTCCTCCAACAGTACACGGTAGCCTATATGTTGATGATCTACAGATCTCCTGTCAGGGGCAAGACATGCGTTACATAGAACGGCAGCTTCAGACCACTATTAATCGCATCCAAAAATGGTGCAATACTAATGGGTATAATATTTCTGCAGAAAAAACTATTTGCACTCACTTCTGCCGGTAGCGTGGGATCCACCCGGATCCAGAACTCTACCTCAATCACACTAAAATCATTGTGAAGGACTCCGTTAAATTTTTAGGTCTAACTTTTGACAAAAAACTTATGTTTGCTAATCATATTTCTGACATTCGTAGAAAATGCGAAAAAAAAACTTAACATTTTAAAGGTTTTAACCAATACCTCTGGGGGGCAGAACGGGATGCTCTCATGCGGATCTACCGAGCCATCATCCGTTCCAAAATGGACTACGCTTGCTGTGGCTATGGATCGGCCTGTCAATCAGTGCTCAAAAAGCTAGACACTGTGCATCACACTGCACTACGCATCTGCTCCGGAGCTTTTAGGACATCGCCCGTGCAAAGTCTTTATATCACCTGTTGGGAACCTTCACTCACACTCACACGTCAAAAACTTTCTTTAAATACATATTTTCGTATCCTTTCTCATCCCTCACATCCCTTAAAGAATTCATTATTAGACACCCATCTGGACTGCCTTTATGACAATCGTCCTTTCTGTACTCCTCCTTTTGGACGAAGGATTCGTAGGAGTCTTATCGGTACCCAACTGGAGGATGTGCATGTATCCACAGGTTTTTTTCATAAAATATCACCATGGAATGTGTTGCAGATCTCTTATCTACAACCTTTTGAAGGCTTTCCTAAACCAAACACTGACCCTAAAGTGTATCAACAGCTATTCCTAGACCACAAAAACAAATATCAAAACTACGAAGACCTATATACAGATGGCTCAAAATCTCCCAATCACGTCGGTTTTGCATTTATAACTTGTAATCATGCCTGCAGCTATACTCTCCCCTCATTTTGCTCTATTTTTACAGCTGAACTCCTAGCCATCTATGAAAGCCTTCGCTACATTTCTAAAATGAGAAAAAAAAGATATATCATCTACTCGGACTCTCTTAGTGTATTAGAGAATTTGAAATCTGGTGCTGAAACACATAGCCATATGATCAAAGTCTTGCATACCTATGAACAACTTGTAAACCGTGGGTACAGCATACTACTCTGTTGGGTACCCAGTCATATTGGGATCACTGGCAATGAGAAAGCCGACACACTAGCCAAGCATGCTACCGTTCCATACACCGGTGATCTATCCTACAATGATATTAAGGCTAGCATCTCTTCCATAATAAAAGGAATCTGGATTGATAAATGGGATTGTGAAACAGGAAACAAACTTCATTCGATCTGCCCAACTCTCGCTCATTGGTCATCTCATCCATATTGCAGACTTGATGTCATTTTGACGAGTCTCCGTATAGGTCATACGAGGCTTACCCATAAGCACTTACTCCTGGATGAACCTGCTCCGGAGTGCCCCCATTGTCATACTTATCTCACCATACGCCATCTTTTAACCTCATGCACTGCTTTTAGTGATTTTTACCACAAATTTTTTAACTGTGCTTACCCCGAACCTGGCAAAATTTTGGGTGAAACCCCACACCGTAATTTGTTCGCCTTCCTTCGGCGTACTAATCTTTTTTACTCTGTGTGAAGGGTCAACCTTTGTGTGACTGGTATCTGGATGGGAGCGCCATCCAGATGTCTTTGTTAATTTTAATCTACTTTTTACCTTTCTACAATTTGATTTTATCCTTTTTAGACTTCATAGTTTTAGCTTTTCTTGTTTTAAGCAACATCCTCTTACCCGGAAAAATCGTTTTTACTATCTACATAAATAGTCTGGCGCAGTATGTCCTTTCTGGACCTTGTGCCATTAAACACAACTAACCAACCAACCAACCATTATATTTGAATTTCAAGATTGTGCACATGAATTGAATGCACATGAAGTTGTGCTTTTGGGATTATATTATACCTCATTTAGAATTATTAAACCTTTAAGTAAAATAACATAAGGGCTTGCAGACCCTGTATTGTGGAGAGCTCTCATTATATTTGAATTTCAAGGGCATCATCAGAACATAAAGTAAAATTTTACTAGCAGCAACTCAGTAGGGTGCTACCCGCATTGTTCACCAGTTCAGGATAAGAATAAATCAAGTATAATTATAAAATGACTCCCTCTTTAAACTGCCACCTTTGCTTACTTTTAAAGAAATAGGTGGAACCACTGATAGTGGTTTAATGAAAGTTGATTGTATTTTCTGCAGTAAGGCCTCATTTTTTCACTGTGTTGCCACTTGTTCCTGGAGCAGAATTATATCCAGTGTTTTGCAACATGACCTCAAACAGTTGCAAATATGAAATGTTCTGCAAAGACTCTGACTGTTCTGCGACATATGTCACACTTTTGAGCACTTCCTACATCTGGGCAACTAGTCACCTTCTGCATTGAAAAAAGCCCATTTCTCTTTAATAAAAACACTAAAAAATCTGTTTTAAATGTCAATATTAAAATAAAGAATATGTATAAAATAGAAATATTTACCATTACATAAAAAATGGGCCATCGCAAAATGTACATCCCGTACTACTATTTAATTTTTTTTACATCGAAAACCATACAGTTTTTTTGCTTTTTAAAGCATAGATGCTGCGGTAAATATATAGTAAATCTGGATAATTTAGAGATTATGCATAATTACCGGTGTCATTTGATCAATGAGATAAATGATTGGATATTTATCAAATTATCTGGTTATATTTAGTTTGTCAAAACACCACTGGCAGTGGATTTTTGAGCCCACACACAGCAATGGCTGGCAGTAGAGTAGCCAGGAAATTTTTTGGTGGGTGGCTGGAAATCAAAAACTAAAATGCAGTATAACAAAATCAATGTGATTTTTTTTTTTTTGGGGGGGGGGTGAATTCTAATTATTTTGCCTAAATAAAAGTGTTTGCATATAAAAATCTGTTAAAAAATAAAGACGCCGACAAAGAAATTAACAAATCAAGCTTAAAATTTAAGTTCGGTTTAGTCCCATAGCTAAACCTTGAATTTTTCAAGGGACTTTCAACAAACTATAACCACATACAGTGCACCACTACTTCACTTGTTCCATGATCAAAACTGTGCAGGACCTTGAGCCATCTACCTTTGATAGCTCAACAGAGAAGAGACTTGTTTTAGTTATATTACAGCTTTGGAGTGGAGAAAATAATTGCTGAGGGTTAATATTACCCAGCCAGCCACGATACATCGAATTAACGTCGCCGTCGACGTAGTTTCGACGTAATCATCGACGTTAAAAATCCTTGGATATGTCCACCTGTTTGCCCGTCGAGCGCTGAACTTCTCGACGGCGTATTACCCGCGAGGGGTGACCGTGAGAGATAACAATCTCGCTTAACTACGGCGTAAGAATGGAAAAGGGTGACCGCCAGGAAGAGAAAATCCCCGATATTGGTCGAACACTCGTCGCTATAACGGCAAAGGGAGACAGATTCTCGGAATTCGTTTATAAAATTCAGCTCATAGTGGTTGATTTTACGTTATACCTTGTCGAATCGCTCCAACAGGACAGAGAAAACCGGCTTATATTCGTCTAATAGAAGTCGTTCTTTAAAGACTTCGCAGAATTTGTCGAATTCTGCCCATTTATAAACGTAGTAATTATGCCGCAATTCCAGACATTCAGAGAATAGACAAATACCATTTACATACGTCGTGAAGGAATGGAAATTTAAACTGTTCTGATCTTGTGAACTTTTGCCGTTTAAAAAGGAAACATTTTATATTTCTATATAATACATTTTAATATTAGTTTGTTAGCTAATAAAAAGTAATTTTTAATTAAATGTGCAAAAATTACAAGTTTTAAATTAACTTCTAGTCGTTTAGATGAAGTTGTAAAATATACATTCATAAAAATTTGAACACAGAGAAAATACATTAAAGAAAAATATAATCTTGATTTTTTGAATTTAATTGATCAGTAACTTGCATAAATAGCTTATGTCTCTATTTTACATTTTAAAGGGTTTACTTTTTCCCCCGGTACATTTTATGAATTGTTTTTACTGTAAGTATATTTAATAAAAGGGGGGGGGGGTGGGTACGCTGTTTAATTCAATGTTATAAACAATCTAAATATCTTCATATATTGGTGAAAGATGGTGAAAAAGTAACTTAAAAATTAAATAAAATATTAGTAAATTTAGTTAAGTAAGGAATACAGTTTAAAATGCAATTTTACTAACAGTAAATATAATTTACTTATTTTATATAAAAAAGATTACTTTTTAACCAATATATGAAAATATTTAGATAGTTTATAAGAGTAGATTAAATAATTTTTTGCACCCTTTTATTAAAAATACCTAATACAGCCAAAACGATTAATAAAATGTACCGGGGGAAAAAATGGAAACCCTTTAAAATGTAAATTAGTGACATAAGTTGTTCGTGCGAGTTACTTATCTGTTAAATTAAAAATCAAGATTATATTTTAACTTTAATATATTTTTGTATATGTTCAAACTTTTATGAATATAAATTTTATAACTTTATCTAAACGATTAGAAGTTAATTTAAAACTTGTTATTTCTAATCATTCAATTCAAAATTGCTTCTCATTAGCTAACAACTAGTAGTATAATTTATTATATTTAGAAATATAAAGTGTTTCCTTTTAAACGGCATGTGCACCCGACAAGAAGTTTGAATTTCCATGCTTTCACGACGTATGTAAATGGTGTGTGACTGACATATTCTCTAAATGTCTGGAATTCCGGCATAATTACTGCGTTTATAAACTGTCAGGATTCGACAAAATCGTCAAGGAACCACTTCTATTAGACGAATAAGCCTGCTTTTTTATCTCCATAGTTTATTATAGTTTTCCTGTAATAAAATATGAAGAAGTTTTCTATCTACAAATCCCCCCCCCCCCTCTCACCCTGCAACGAGAAAAATTTTGTCTACTTCATTACACAAACAGTTTTTTTTATTTATCTCTCTTAATTCTTTGATTTGCTCAATTTTACTACTCCAAATAGGTTTAAATTACATACTAAATGCACACATATTAGTATACAATTTAAAAAGAAAAGAAAACTTTGCATAAAGTGCTTTAATCTGTTTCATTGTAAGTTATGCCATAATGCAATAATAAGTTGACTTTTGTTATAGTAAGTTTACATTAAGTAAATTTGTGATTATAATGAGAAAAAATATTTCATATGCTTAAGGTAAACAGTTGATTTTATGCCAATTATACCTTTATATTTCACTCTATAATACAAATAAGAAGACTTATAATTAGCAATTAAAAAGAAAATGAATAAAAGAAAGTGAAAAAACACTCAAAATACTGGTGTTAAACGATAAAGTAATTAAAAAACTTTGTAAAAAACAAACATAAGAAGTAAAAGGAAAGAGGATACGCGTTTCGTTCAAAAATTGTTTTGAACTTCTTCAGTCCAAGCCCTTTGACATGTAGTTCCCTGTGTTCTTTACGTCAAAGGGCTTGGACTGAAGAAGTTCAAAACAATTTTTGAACGAAACGCGTATCCTCTTTCCTTTTACTTCTTATGTGTGTTTTTTACAAAGTTTTTTAATTACTTTAAAAGAAACAAAGCACATAATTATTAGTTAAATAATTACTTAACTCACCTCTAAAATTTTGATGGCTGGAATTAAAATTTGTAGTTACCCCGATAAACTTTAATAACATCACCGGCCAACACAATTTAAAGAGAGCCAGACAAACTTATTAATATGCCAAGCTAACGATAAATCGTGTTAGCATTGAACTTGAAAAATATTCCAAGAGATACTTGAAAAATATCCACTTTTATAGTTAAAACTATGGAAATTTTACTGTTCTGTGTAGCGCAGCTGAGCTCAGCCATTGACTACACGCTGGAGCGAGTTCTGCCCTTGCATAAAAAACTGCAAAGTATGAGCCACGCGAACCATGAACGAATACACACACAAAAAAGAAAAAAAAAGCATCTGTTTTCTGAGAAAACGGTTGGGGTGGACATGTCAAAGGTCGTGAGAAAGGACCCCGTAAATTCTGTCTCCCCTGTACTGTTTATTCGACGTTCAACTGACTATTAACTAAGCTGAAAAAATTTCTCGATGCTCCATCGCGTGTTTCTTCTTGGCTGGCTGGGGGGGGGGTCTCTCAGACCGCCAAAGCCATAAGCGGAAAATCGGCGATGTATTGACGGATCATAGACCTCCTGAGGGCGACCAACATTAACAGTCGAAGATAGCTGCCTCCCTGACCAAAATCGAACGGCTCTTTATGACGTCGACAACACATTGTATGTTTGATCTCTTTTAAACGCTATTTTTTGCTGTAATTTTTCCTCGACCTATTTTCGACATCAGGAATACGTAATTTAAACGTGTGTGCGCTTGCTGGGTTAGTGTCAATGTCACTGAGTAGCTAAGTTTTATCATAAAAGATTAAACAAAGAAGAAATATTTCTCTGTACATTAAAATTATCCACAAATACATAATTTTATCCTTACTCATTTTGGGGTTGGTTGCAGCCCCATCAGCCACGCACTAATAGCTGGACATGCTTCTTATTTTTAGGTTATCAAAAGATCACTAGTAGTGAGTTTTTCAATAAATCCTCCTGCTACAGTGCCCCGATTTTTTGTTGTTTGTTTTTTTGTTTGTTGTTGTTGTTCTAGCAAAGGACCACTGGTACTGGATTGCCAAGTTTACCTCACCCCCCATAGTGAAAGCCACAGATTTTTTTTATTTAAGGTTACCAAAAAAACCTTTGAGGGTAGATTTTCATTGAGGAGAAGAGTACAGCACTGGCCTGTTTGAATAATTGAGTTGTAAGGAGGAGAGGACTCAAAATGTGCTACTAGTGGTCTTTTGATAACCTAAAAACAGGTAATTAACTTGATAATTTCTTTTTAGAAATTAAAGTATTCAGTAATTTATCTTATTGACGAAATGATGTTGGTTTCTATGAATAATGCCTGGATTATCCACATTTTCCATACATAGATAAATGATTCATTGATAAAATGTAAAAATCAGTTTGAGCTTATTTGCTTTGCCTCTTCCTCTGAAAGATTCAGTACAACAAGATTTGAAGGGAGCTCTCTTCTTAAATTTTATTTTATGCCATTGTTTATATTATTTTCTTTTAAATGTTTCCATGTACTGCTAAGGGGCTCAACTTTTTCTGTGTAAAGAAAATATATTGTTAATAGAATGAAAACTCAACAGTGTCTGGTCAATAAATGATTTTGAGGATGCTCTTGAAATTATCTGACTTCAAATTTTCATTTTCTTGTTACTTTGTAAAGGAAATTTCTGACATTTTCTTAAGAACATCTAAAAGTAAATTTATGAAAAGTTCTATTTTTAACTTAAATTAGAGATTATAAACAATAATTAGATATGCATAATTGTCATGCAAATTTCAGACTGGGTAATAACATAACATTTTACCTTGTTTCATCTCACTAGGAATAGAGCTCTACTACTTACAAGTTTTGCTTATTTTACAAACATACTCCTAATATGAACACTTTATTTTAAACTTTATGTATTTAGACCACAGAATAGAATATGAAAATTGTAAAAAAGGCAGAGTGTCATTTGACATTTCCTTACTTTATATTTTACTTTCACAAAATGGATAATAAATGACTTAATTCATTATATTGATTTATTGCATGATTCTAAGTACACACAAACAAAATGTCCTCTTTTTGTGTGTCAGTGTGTATCTTGCAGTCATGGTACAGAAAATTGGACGTTTAGGAAGAATCACTACTGCACATAGTGTGATAAATACTTAATAAAATATTGTAATAGCTTTTCAATGAGAGATAGGGTAGTAATTGACATTTTGCCAGATAATTTATTATAATAAGCTTTTATTTCAGAACTGTTATCAAAAGGTGCTATCTAGTACAAATTTAGACTTTGTCTTCAATTTCCTCAATTTTTTTTTTAACCTCTAGAAGGGCTCTAGCTATCAGAAATTGAAATTTTTAACTTGATGTTAAAAAACGCCTGATTCTCAGTAGCTGGCTTGATCCTGAAATTAATATAAGTTAGTGTATTAAATTCAATTGTTTTGACTTTAAATCGTAATATTGATATATATTGTTGCAGAAACATCTGCTTGTTTCCTGGGTTCATGTTTTAAAGTCCAGTGGGTGTAGAAAGTTCTAGAAGAAGAGTCCACTTGTCAGGATGAAACACAATCTTTATTGCTTCTAGAACTTCGTCGAACTATCAGCAGTACCAAATTCACAGGCACTAACAGCCAGTATCTCGTTTATAACAGTCCACTCAGTACCGAAACTTTACCAAATGCTGCAATTCTCACACAAAATAAAACACTTCCACAGACAAAAATTCAGTGGAAATATGCAAGGGATATCGTACACAATCCCTTAAGATATAGCAATAAAGAATTCACCCATAGCACTTAAAAATCAGCTTCAAAAAGCGAGTGGAAACAAGCTTGACGAAATATCGCCAAATTTGGCACCAAAAGTAAGTCCCCAAAAGTGAAGTTACCAAAGACCTATGACCAATATTTCTCGAGATTTTTAGAACCGCCTAGAAAATCAATGGGGAAACCAAAACCTCCCTATCTCCGGTTCTTGTGGACCGATTTTGATGCAACAAAAAAAAAAAAGTAAAATTTAACTATAGGACGCGTAGAATACGAATTTTGAACTATTTTAAACCCTGGAACAGCTGGTTGCCCAGAAAATTCGTAACAATATACATCTATATATTAATGACTGTCATTTTATCTCTCGCCCCCTTTATTGAAAATTGCCCAAAAAATGTGTCCCAAAAATGTGACATAAAAGTTGCTGAGTATTTTACATATATTTAAATACTATTAATTCACAACAGCTTTAATCTATTGTTACAATATTTCGTAAGCTGTAAAATATGCAACACATGTATTTTTCTATAAATAGGCTACAATTATAAAAATTTCAACAGCTTAGGAGAATTGCTGAGTATTGAATTGTATATTTTTTTACTGTGCTCCTCCTTAATTCTGTATCTCTCATTAAACATTTATCTACTTAACTGTAACTGTGCTCGCGCATGCATTCTTTTTACTTCTTCTATACTTTTTTCCTTCTTGATGTTACCTTGTTATGTGATATGCCTGATTCTTCTGTTCTAATTTAATAAAGTAAATGTTATGTTAAAATTCTACGCTTACTATGTTTGTGCCATAACGCTGCTAACATTTCTAAAAGGTTATAGACACCAGTGGATTAATTTATTTATTTGCTGATTTTTAACGTTCGTTTCAAGGCTACATCATTCATCCCCAAAATGGCGACTGGAACTTGGCGAATTGAAACGCTGAATATCATAAAATTATGGATGCATCAAGAATAACTTGTAAAAGTTGTAAACGCATCGGACACTGGGCTGGCGAATGTGAAAGTGGAAAAAAGAATAATTTTAAACATAAGCCTAACAGCCTGCGATTCTTATCCACTCTGGATGACTCGCCAATAGGGTTACCAGGCGAAATACAGCAACCCTACTCGCCTAAAGCTCTCTCAACAATATCAAATAACAAAAAGCGAAATTTTTGGTGTGTTGAGATAGATACTAAAAATTATATAAGTCACTTCAGTTATCATCAACCCACATTTGCAATATGCGAGGAAAGATCAGGAAACTTTCCTACTTCCAGTCGATGAAATAAATGTAAAGGAAGAATAAAAGAAAAGGGGTGAGAGATAAAATGACATAGTCAATTAATATCGTTTTAATATGGCCATAATGAAACTAAAAAATTAGGGGGTTCAAGGGGGTCACCCCCTGACAAGGCTCGAACAGCCGAGTTTTTAATATATATGTAATGTATAAAAAGGTAATTTGGGTTTTACTAGTTGGGGTATTGTTCAAGCGGGAACTTTCACTGTAAGTTTTGCTTTCCTGTCATACTTGCCATGCACGCTCTGGGGGGGGAGCGGAACGAACGAACGCCATTTTTTCTCCTTCACAGTAAACAGAGATGCGTTCCTAAGCCTACGCATCGTATCTATCACCCTAAATTATTGGTGCAGCGGAATGGAGAAAGGCGTAACTTGTGCCAATCAGCCGAATGACGATCGCGCAGGTTGAAAGTAGGTCACGCCTTACTGTTGAAATCGCATGGGGAAATTGCCGAACTTGAATTACGGGATGACTGATAACGGCTGTTATGTGAACAACTTCTACTGCTACTTTTATTTGTCGTGTGTTTGGAATTGTACCGCACGCTCTGAAACGCGTGTGGGAAATTGCGTTCTTCGTTCATCAGTTTGTGAAGATGATCTTTTGTTAGTTAACCAAGATAACATTATAAATATGGATATTAATTTAAACATTGAGCATACAGCTTGCTCAGTAGATGCGAGCGAAAAAAATAAATTTAAATTCGAGTGGTTGAATAAATCAAAGGCAAAAGTTATGGATCATGAAGAAGAAATAGAAATAAAAGTAGAGGATATATATATATGCGATATAGATTTAGTAATAATTAGAGGTTATTTCATGAGAATTTAATGACATTACGTTTTACGACTCAACGTAAAAGTGTAGCAGTTAATGTTTCGTAGATGTATTAAATTAGTAACGTGTCTTCTGACCTTGAATTACAAGCCAAGAGCAAGCTGCGTTTAGTTTGTTGTTTTGCATCAAAATTTGAAGTATTAGGTTGAATTAAAGTGTGCTTGGAGTTTAGCAAGAATATAATCTTTGATTACGTAATTATTATTTGGGGGGGGGGGGTCGGGATTGATTTTTATCTCTCTTGACATTGGTTTAGGAATGTCCTGATTTTAGGTTCAGAAAAAATGGTCACTTTAATAATAATAATAAATAAATGAATAAAATCAAGACTGCAATAATGGAGAAAAAAAGAAAGTTTATGAAAATATTTTGATTTCAACACTTTTTAATGTATTTTTATCATGTATAGAAAATGGGGGGGAAATTTTGTACTATCGTTTTTTAAGAATGAAGTGATATATTACTGGAAGAAATTACTGTACAAAAAAAGTTGTTTTTCAATCTGTAAGAATTTGGTTACCTTTTTTTCCACCATAAATTGACCCTTCTTATAAGAATATAGTGTACTGGCTGGTGAGAAAATGTATACATGCATATATATACATACATATGTATTATATATACACATGCGTATATATATATATATATATATATGTATATAATTTTTTTCCATGTTAAATTTTGTATTCGGGTAGAGTTCAGCTTTTTTGATCAGCTTGCACTTTCATGCCTGATTTACATTAAATACATCGGTTAATTTGACTTGCTTCATTTTTTTTTTGGTATTTAATTGGTTAATTAACATATGCACATTCATCAGTTGACTCTCAGATTTAAAATCAATTTATTAAATCTCTCCGTAGTTTTTACCATAGAGTTTTATTTTGCAAGTTATATTATTCCGAATTTTACTCTCTTCAGTCTTTTCACAGCAGGCACGTATCTGGAAAAACATTGCAGGGGGGGGGAGGTTCCTAAAATTTCGGAGGGGGTCCAAATGGTAAAAAAGGCAGAATGTTTCACAGAAAGACCTTTATCATTTTAGTAACAAAAAAATCAAACTCATACATATTAATGTTCTATGAAAGCACTTGCGTTATCTTTGAATTCTTCAGTCAGCAACACTGCATACCTTTAACTACAATTAATTTAAATGTAATAAGCCAACCAAGTCGTATTTATTAGGTTGTAACGCAAGTTTCCCGCCACCGCAAACGTCGTCAGCAAACAGTTCGGTGTGGCGTATTTGCTCATATTTTGTCAAACGAGTTTTGGCATTTGAAAGAAAGAGACTTACTTTATAACACTGTGTTGTGACATCTGTAAAAAAATATAGTTATCATTAAGTACATCAAGGTGTCTCAAATGGAACTATCACTCTATCGGATTAGAACCATCATTTACTTCCATTTCTGTTGCAAAAAGTCAGCTACAGAATATCAACGAATTATGTGTACAGTTTTAAGTACTATTGTTGTATCATATGACACTGTGCAGGTTTGGTACCGAAAGTTCAAAAACAAGGACTATGACATACAAGAAGCAGAGAGCTCAGGCTGATCTGTTGATGTTGATAAGGCCAGTCTGCGAGAACTTGTGGAAGAAGATCAGTATTCAGCCACTCCACAGTTATCTAAGGAGTTAGAAGTTAGTTTTTCAAGCAGATATGGCGGAATACTTTCGTTACAACCTGATACTTTTGTTTTTATCTCGGGTTTTATGACCCAAAGTGCAAATGCAAGAATATCTTCTATTCTGTGCATTCCTACTGAAGTGAGTCACTCCGGTTCGCTGGCGTGTAAGCTGCATCTGCGATTTCGTGGGATTACTGTCAATAAATTCACAATAGAATGATGGAAAAGGGGTGAGGCGAGGCGGGAGGGGATACGTATTGCCGTTCTTTTTTCCGAGTGAATTGTAAATTCTGTCCATGTATTTTGGAGAGAGTATGAAACAGTAATTGTAAACCAAAACGCATAAATGTAATAAAATAAAAAGTGGCGAACGTAATGAATTTTTTTCATCGCCACTTTCTTAAACTGTGTCGCCACGTGACGAGTGGCGACCGCGAATCTTGACCTTTAGTTAAGGGATGGCAATTTGTCTTTTTGTCTTGGGCGCCGTAACTGCTAGAACAGATGCTGATTACGAATATTTGCATCAGTAGTCTGGAAAAAAGTAGACTCCTTAAAAAAAAAAAATTGGGGTCCTTAAAAACTCCTTAATTTTCATTTTGAAAAATGAGAATGAACCCTGTAACACATGTAAAAATTCATTTAGTTATCTCTTTCCCTTAATGAGATATTTAATTTCAAAAACTGGTATTTTGAGCAACATTTTTCTTTTTAAAAGTGCTCAGAAATTATCAATTATTTAGTGGACAGAAAGATTTTTGTGAAAGTGAACAACAGTAGTTGAGGGACTGGTTAATTCAAAGAATTTTGCATCATAATGTATCGTAGCAAATCTTTTCTCATCGAACTCAAGAACAAAGAGGGTCATTTATCAAGGGGCTGTTACACGATGGTCAACTGTATATATCTTTCAACTCTTTTTAATAAAAGGACCAAAATTTTCAAACCTCAGTCAAGAAAATTTTACAAAGGTACTCCCAAACTCCGTGCTCAAAAATTATTTAATATTTCTATTATGGTTTATTCAATATTTGTTCAGTTGAATCTTGAATGTTTTTATGAAATTATTTATAAATTGTGTATGGGATATTTATACTTAAAATATATGTATTGTATTTTTTAATAATGTTAGCTTCTGCATTTCAGGTTATTGAAAAAGACATGAATATTTCCACATATTATCATAGCATATCTATATTGAAATATTCACTCACTGGATTTCAGCACATGCATACAAAGTCAGAACCTGTCTCAGAAGAACATTTCTACCTACTAATATAAAATCTTCACCAGCAAAAGGAAATATTTTGTTCTCAAGTAAGCCTTTACTTTTTATGTATTTATTTTTAATCAAAATTTTCAGAAGCTCATAAAAATTATAATTCCAGCACACTTCTGCTTATTTGCCACCATATAATTAGTAAATGCCTGTAGTCCAGTATACATTTAAGACATAAAGATAGGAAAAAGGAAATAATTTTGTTGTTCATCTATGCTATTTTACTTTTTGAAAGGGTCTTTGTACCTTCTTCCTGATGAAACTTATCTGCGAAAGGGAGTGTCATGTCCCTATTCCTAACAACCAACTCACCTGGTCTGCAGGCAAGTTCCATTTTTCCACCAAACCATTCAATGCAAGGGGTTAAAAATCTAGGACTTGCCCCTAACCTATCTTCAAATTCCCGTATTAGCTGCGATGTAAAGTTAGTAACCTGATCACTACAAATTATTTCTGGGATTCTTGCATGCATGAATATTTCTGAAAGAGCGTTGCATGTTGCTTTAGCTGAAAGACTTCAGCGCTATCACTTCTGGCCATTTTGAATAGTTAAACACAGATAATATTTGTTTTCTTCCCAAAGGCGATACAATCTAACCCATCAAGTCTACATTTGCAGTGTGAAGGAATATGGAGCTCTAACACTGCCGTAATAGGGATTTTGTCTGAATTGCACTCCAGACTTTTTAGTCAGCATTTTTCTGACATCCTACAATAATTCTCTACATATTTTGAGATGCTTGGCCAATAAAAAGATAATTTAATCCCTTCTTCAGTTTTCCTTATCCCAAGATGATTCTCGTATAATGAGTCATGAGCTAATTGGAGAAATTTAATTCTATGACTTTCAGGTAATACCAATTGATCTACCGTTTCTCAGGAAATTTTATCTGAAATAAAAAGTCATCCCATACAGAGAAATTATTTTTTTCCTAAACCAGCATCTCTAGAAGAAATCTTTAATGTCTCGCAGTCTTTTTAGAATTTTACGTAATTTATTCACTTCCGAAAATTCCTCCGATCTGTTCTCAGAAACAAAAAAACCCCTATGCTCGGAGTTTGACTTACTTCTTTTTCTTGTTCCTAACAGCTGCAAGATCACACCTCAAATTTCCCTCTTCACCTTGCATGCTATTTTAAATAAACATATCTGCTGATGCCTGTTAGTCATTCTTTTCACGATTGTTGCACGAAAAGTGATAGAGGGGGGGGGGTATAGGCGGGAAGACTTCAATCTGCTACTTCATAACTACTTCATGTGTTCTCTCATTTAAATTCTGGTAAACATGTGGCGTTATAAGACATGGAATATTAAGTTTATCAGTCAATGCGAATGAAATATGAGCACTGGAAAATATAAGGTTGTTTGGATTTTTATGTGTTGTTACCCGTATTTTATTAACCTAAAAAAATCTGGAATGAGTTAAATAAAGAACACTAGAAAACTTTTAGACAGACGGACACATTAAATACGTAACAACTTAACTACACATACAAGTAACATTAATCTCTTCATAAGCAGTAATAATCCCGCTCGTGAAGCCATTCTGAAAACCTGCTAGCTAAAGTTATAGTTGAGACTACAAATAACGTTGGCTCGTGTTATTTGCAGATTATGTCACATCTCCCCCTTTTAGAGATTGAGTCGATCTGGAGGTTTTACATCTCTTCCATACCGAGTGGCAACAGGCTGAATATTTTTCTTAGTTGAGCCCGTAGTTTTTGGTGTTTCAGTTTCAGCTTTTTTCTGTGAAACTTCTGTAGTGAGAGCATCTGCGACATCATCATCTTCTACTGCACGTGGCTGCAGTTTTGCACTAGGAATTAGATGTTTTCTGTTTCGTCGCAGAAGATGTTGACCTCCTTTAACGAAATACGATCTTGGTGTATCTGCATTCTTTTCCACAGTGCCAACAGCCTTCCTATCTGTTATCCACACTTTTTCCCCTGGATTTATCGGTCTGAGTTCATGAGAGTTATGTCTGCAATTATAATATTTTTCTTGGGTTTTTATTCGATTTTCCTCGATTTGTTCTAACTTCTCTTTTTGAACAAGTCTAGGTTGAAGTGCTGATAACGGAACAGGCAATGTTGTTTGTAATCTCCGACCCATCAGTAACTCAGCTGGGCTGTATCCATTTTTTAAAGGTGAAGCTCTGTAACTGAGAAGTGCTTAATATGGGTCTTTCGATTTCTTCAATCTGAGCTTGATGATTTTAACAGCAGCTTCCACAAAACCATTGCTTTGAGGATATTTTGGACTCGAAGTAACATGTTTGAAACCATATGTTTTTGCAAATTGTTGAAATTCAGCGGTTCTAGTTACTTCAAACTGTCGTCCATTATCAGACCTAACTACACAAGGTATTCCATGCCTGGCGAAGATTGACTTGCAATGTAAAATCACTTTGCTGGATGTAAGTCTGTCCAATTTTGCGATTTCTGGATACCGTGAATAGTAATCAGTCACTGACAAATCACTGACCAATCAGAATTAAACTTGAACAAATCCATAGCTACTATTTCCCAAGGTCTTTGAGGAAAACTTGTTGGTTTCAATGGCTCAGAAGGGTTTCTAGCTTCCTGTATACACGATGTACATTCTCGGACTAGTTTCTCTTTGTTTGCTGATACCAGGCCCAATAGACCATGGAGTTAGCTAAAGCTCTGTTACACTGTAGTGTAACAAACAAAAAAAAAAATGGGAAGCATATTACATCCAAGTAAAAACACAACAACTTCGCACGTCCGTAAAATTGTTTGTAAACAAAGCTGTCTGGTTGCCACAAGAATCACAATAAATCCCTGTGTCAACTTTTCTCCTTTCCTCTTCATCTCAGAGCAAGAGGAATGACGTCACGACGCAGCGAAGCTGGTTCTGTTCACCGATCACCCAGGTCAGGGGAATGACTCAGCGGAAAATGAAACATTTTTTCCTCCACTCTCAGTGGCAACGGCTTTCAAAAAAAGTGACCGAAAAAAGTTCATTGAAGAGTTGTGCGTTTTGAAATGTAAAGTGACGGTGCGTGTTTTTTTAGGTGGGGATGCCCACATTTTTTCTTCAAATGTTCGTTGGCAGGCAGAAGACTGCACGAACAGGGCATCCCCCGCCTCGCTGCAATTTTTCTATTTTTTACTACGCTATTTAAAAAGATTTGTTTGTATAAAATCATGAAGACAAAGAGATGTTAAATATTGCTAAAAAAAAAAAATTCTTCAAATTATACGAATATAGATGTGTTCATCGTAAAAAAATTTGTGTCCTGCTCCGAAGCGGCTGAGGCTCTACATTTTTTATCTATATTCATCGATGATTTGTACTACAAGAATTCTGCGGTGAAGAAAAATTATTAATCAGTGTTGACTCAACATAAAAAATATGACAGAATTGATGTCGCTTTATTTCTACCAAATGATCTGTCCATGTGACAACTGCTAAGGTGTGCATACGTACCAAAGACTTTTGTTTAAACTTCCTGGAACGAATCACTTTGATGATCTATTTTCTCCAGCTAAGATGTGCATACGTGTTAAAAGCTTGATTTACTGCCAAGGGCATCGGTGGTAATGTAGAACTTTATAAATTCCATTTTATTCTCCTTCAAAGAAAGATATTGAAGTGATTCTAGTAAAAAAAAATTTTGAACTTGAAAATTAACAGGAGAAATATTGTTGTGAAAATGTATTGAAATCTGAATTGAATATAATATATTAGTGTAATAATATGTCAATTGAGATCATTATTTTTAGTAATAATAACTGCAAAAATCAGCATGATAATTAATTTGTAATAGTTAATTTTCATCAGCAATTAATTAGTTAAGTTATACAAATTACTTTGAATCCATGCATTTGTTTGAAAATGATGATAAATTTGAATATTATTCCTAAGTTTCTCGATGAGGAGCGAATATATGGTGTGCTCCATGTAAGGTACTTTGAAAATGTTTCTATATGTTAGTAAAATTTCAATGATAAATTAGGTGAAAATTGAATGTTGTAAATTATTTAATCTAGACAATTATCTTTCAAATATCCTCTAATAAAGAAAGTTGGTACCAAAATGAATTGTTGTATTGTTTTTGGGGGATAATGTTTTTTAAAATCAAAAGCAGTAATTTTTATTTTAATTGTTTTAACCATTAATTATTTATTTTCTTAATACTTGTAATTAACTTAGAAGTTTAATTTAAATACCTTTTGTCAGGAGATATAATGGTCTGGATGACTCTTCTTCTATAACTCAATAGCTAACTTCTTTTAAATTACTACTAATTATCTTTTTGTTGGGATCCTTTTTTTAGATAATTACCTTTTCTTTAAATTATTTCTGCCTTTGTTTGCCCGGTCTCCGGAGGTGTAATTTTAATTATCAGGTAAATTCTGTCGATTTTCTGCTGACTATTAAGTTTCCCTCTCTCATCAATAGCCTAACTCATTTCTTGCAATATCTCTTGTTCAAGTCCGGTTTTTAATTAATTTTACTCTCTTCTAATTTTAATTTTTATTCCAAATTTTACCCAGGGTTGTCTCGGACGATTAGCTATCTCCCGCTAAAATTTTAGAAAATTTAACATTTTTAAGTCCCCTATGATCAATTAAGTTTTTTTCCCCATTTCAAGATGGCCGTTCTTGCCTGCGTTTCTTCTCGGCCAAGTTGGTTCCTTTCCCGCGTGCAGTTGTTGCTGGCCGCCATTTTCTTATTTTCCCGCTTCCTTCCCCCGTCGATCGAATGTTCTCGAAGTTTCCCGGCTGAGATGGCGCGCTCTGATTGGTCCCCGCGGCCGGCGTCTCTTCCATGCTCCCCAAGCGCGGGGCGAAAAAGATTCATTCTGAGAGCTGACGCGGTGCTGTAAGGAGGGTGATTCCTGGACTCTCTTCTCGCCTTTTTTTTTGTCCAAGTTCGACGTTTGACGGCAACGACGTTCGACGTTTATAGGATGTGATCCCCCAAAATCGTAAGCCAGAGGGCCAGGACTAATGATGATCACCTTTTCACAAATTTTATTTTTTTTTTTATATTTGGACGTCAAATCACTTGAAGCAATGTTTTTTTTTTTTCCCGTGGGAGAGACGTCACGTTCTTAACCCTTTGTTAGGGCGATATTCCACCACCGCCTCCTTGTTTTTTGTTGTGATTGAAGAAATGGGCTTGCGGCTCCCATCATCGTTCAAGCAGACTACCTGATGGGCGACAAGTTTAGCGCCCCAGCGCTATCGCTTATGCAAGATCGACATACCCAGGCTTGAAAAGGGATCGTGGTAGCCCGGCTCAGGAGCCGTCGACGACCGAGTTCTGCACCATCTGTACCCAGTGGAGAGCCGTTATGACGCCCACCGCTAAAGCCATCATGTTTTAGACCTTGTGCTCCCGCCCAAAGAAGGTCTATGCTGCTCAGCCCTGCAGCTAACTGCGTCCGACCATCCGCGCCCTGAGGATCACTGTCACCGAACCACTGCTGGTCAATCGGGTGAGCCCATTCCTATTTCTTCTTTACTCCAGATATGCTAGACAATCGACTCAGGAAGCCTGTCCACTCTTGAACTATCCTAACTTAATGAAGTTTCTTTTTTTTGTACCTAACATAAGGGAGGGGGGGGATTGAAGACAAATGTAAAAGTTAAAATTTTTCTTTAAGTATTATCCCGAAGTGTAACTTACCTGTAACGCCATGTTTTAATCTTGTCAATTGTTGAGTTCAGTTCATTATGTCAAAATATGTGAATATCCTTGCCACGTTGGGGGTTGTTAATTATGTATTCTTTTCTTGTCTTACTGATTTTGCTTGCTGAAACTTCTTGATTGTGTTTGTTTGCATATCCAAATTTTGTGGCTTATGGGGAAAAACAAAATACTGTAATGTGATTCTTTGTTTATTTAGAGGGTGGGGACTTGTTTGCCCAATTTTCCTTTTTTTTCTTTTTGGTAGGATAAATTTTTTTTTTATGCTGCAGCAGAGCCTTTTAACTTAAGTACTTGGATCCAATCAAACTACCTTTGTCATGACAATTTTATTTAAGCATTTTCTTTTTTTTTGTTTAATTTTTCAAGGGCTAATAATTGGGTAATTAAAGCATTCAAGTATTTTTTTGTTCCTGTGCAATTCTACCACGCGCTGTAAAACCCCTGCGCAGTGTTTACTTACTTTTTCATTTCTTTTACTGATGTCGCGAGGCCACTAGCTGTTTACCCCTGTTATTTGTTAAATAAATTTGTGATTTGGTGATCTAATACGATGTCTCTGTGTTTATTTTACCACTTTTCTAACACACACTTCAGGCAAGGCTGAGATCATTGGGTTATTTTCAACACTTTCGGACACAACGCATGGTAAAATCTTATTCTGATTTTGGTAACTTGCTCAATTAAAAAATCAAATTTTTTTTAACTAAACTAAACTTTCACGGCAGTAGTAAGTCGAATACTACAGAATCAGTAAATTTTTGTCTCCCTGCATGCTATTTAATTTTCAGCTGGAGACAGTGGAGAAAATGACAAACCTTTAATCTTATTTCCAGGTGAGTTCCTCTAGTTTGCGTGGCTATTGTATAAATTAAATTATTTGATTTTCACAACGCAATGATGTTACCACTATACATTGAGGTGTGGGTGCCTTAATTCAGTGTAGAATATTGGTATTTCTGTACCTTGAGTATCATTGTAGAAATTTCTCAAGAACTATTTTGAACAGGTTAAACTTAGGTTCCTCAGTTTGGCCAGGGCTTTCCATAATCTGCACTTTTTATCTGGAAGTAATTTAGTACTTATCATTTCTCATGTTTAAAATAATTACCTTTTTAATTACCAGCATTCTCATTGAAATTCAGTTAAATTTAAATTAAAATAAATTTTTTGTTTTACCACCCGCATTTAGGCATCCGCACCAAGTTAACAAGCTCTACATTTATTTATTCCCATATGACCTTCATGTATTTTCTCTAAAATTTCTTGTCGTAGTTTGTCTGGAACAATTATTCGAGCTCCTCTCATAAGTAATCCATTCTGTAAGGATATTTCGTATCGCAAAGGCCAGTAAGGTAGACATGATGGTTCTACTTTATTTTTCTCAGGCCATCCTTGTAAAGCATAGACCGTTAACATTTTGCATGTTGAATCTTGCTCTTGTTCTAATTTTAACTGAGAAAGTCTTTGTGGAGCTACAGGGACCGAGTCTGTTACCAAATTAACGAAAGCTTCAACTTCCTCCTCTAATTCAAGGTCGGGAATCTCTTCTTGGTGAGGTGCTCTTGATAATGCGTCCGCTGCACATAAATTCTTCCCTGGGGTGTGAAAAACGTCAAAAGAGTATCTCATCAATCTCATTTTGAATCTTTGAAGACGGGGAGTTAAATCATCCAGAGATTTTCTCATTAAGATAGGGACAAGAGGTTTGTGATCTGTTTCTAGAAGAAACCTTGTGCCTATCAAGTAGTTACAAAACTTTTCACATGCCCATGTCAGCGCAAGAGCTTCTTTTTCTATTTGGGCGTAACGCTTTTCAGTTGGCGTTAATGTGCGCGATGCATAAGCGATTACTTTAACTGTAGAGTCTTCCTGTTTTTGGCACAGTATTGCTCCTAGGCCATAGGAAGAAGCATCAGCTGTTACGATAGATAGCTTGTTAGGGTAAAAAATTGCGAGTACTGGCTCGGATGACAAAATCTCTTTAAGTTTCATTAGTGCATTTTCTTGAGGTATATCCCAAATTCGTTCTTTGTAGATAAGAGGGAAATCAAAGGTGCTAACGTCTCTGAATATTTCGGTATGAATTGTGCTAAGTAATTAGCCATTCCAAGGAGTTGTTTCAGCTCAGTCTTATTTGTAGGACGTTTAAATTTTCTTATGGCTTCCATCTTGTCTTTGTCTGGATGTATTCCTAATTCATCAATAACATGTCCAAGGAATTTTATTACTTGACAGAAAAACAACATTTTTGTTTGTTTAGGGTTATCCCGGTTTCTTTGATACAATTCAAAGTCATTTTTAAACGTTCATCGTGTTCTTGAGTGGATCCCCAAATAAGGATGTCATCCATTTGGCATATGATACCTTGAAGACCTTCTAAAACCTGCGACATTCTACACTGAAAACTTTGGAGCCGATGAAATTCCGAATGGCAAACGCAAAAAACGGAATCTTCCAAAGGGTGTTATGAAAGTAGTAAGATAAGACGATTCTTCGTCAAGTGGTATTTGCCAGAAACCAGAGTTGGCGTCTAATTTTGAAAACACCTTGGCTCCCGCCAAAAGAGATAAATTATATTCTGTAGTTGGTAACGGGTGCCATTCCCTTCGAATACTTCTATTAAGTACCGTCAAACTACACAAATTCTAACATTTCCATCTTTCTTTCTTACAACAACGGCTGGGGAACAACCAGTCAGTTGGTTTTTCTACTGGTTGAATTACATTTAATTCCTGCATTCTTTTTATTTCTTCTCTTGTTTTCTCTAACTACGGTATAGGTATCCGTCGAGGAGAAGTGAGAGCATAAGGTTTGACATCATTGCTGAGTTCAATGTGGTAGTTACCTTTTAGTAAACCAAGGCCTTGAAACAGAGTAGGGAATTCCTGGATAGGATCAAAACTACTAATGCTACGCACACAATAGCCTAGAATATTAGGACCTAATCCAAAATTTTTTATGGCTGGTTTTCCTAATAAACATAGCTGAAGACCATCTATGATGTAAATTTCTTCCAAACAATTTTTGCCATTATATTCTATGTTCTCAACTATCTTTCCCATAAGTTTCAGAGGAGATCTATCAGGGCCAAAAATTAACTCGTTTGTGTGTTTAACTTCAGCTCTTTTCAACACTGTTTTTGCTACATGAGAAGGAATTACAGTGTGATCCGCACCACTATCAATCTTAAACTTGACTGATTTTCCTAATATTTTTATTGGTATAACCCAATCATCTACATCTTGTACATTTCCTACTAAGCCTATGAAACCCGTTTCAAAATTAACTTTGTTAATTCGCTTAGTGGAAGATAAACAAACCTTCTCCCAGTGTCCTTTTTTCTTACATTTTCTGCAGAAAGAGTCCTTGGCTGGGCAATGCTTTTTATCGTGTGGCGATTTTCTGCACCATTTACATTTCGAAGTGTTTACATTAACCTTATTACCCCGAGAAGTCTTTTTATTTGAATTTTTCACAAGTTCCCTTTTGTGAACTAAAGCATTAATTGATGAATTGCTTACTAATACTGACTGTTGCCTTTTGATCGATTCCGATAAGCGAACTTTATCAATGGCTGTTTGCAAAGTAAGTTGAGGATCCAGCTGTAGTTTTTCACTTAAAGCTTGGTCGCTAATATCAACAACTATACGATCCCTTAACAATTCATCGTGAAGTGCACCATAATTACACTTATCCGCAAGTGCATATAATTCCGTAATAAATTCATTAACTGACTCCCCTTCTCTCTGTACCCGTCTGTTAAATTGTGCTCTTTCAAAAATAACATTTCTTTTAACGACAAAACACTCACTAAACTTTTGTAATACAACCTGGAAGTTTTTCTTCTCATCTTCTGTTATGGCAAACGAGAGAAAAATATCTTCGGCCTTTTCGCCCATGAAGTAGATAAGAGCATCAACTTGTTCCTCTTCTGACTTCGTATTCAATCCTGAAGCAGTTCGGAATCAGAGAAATCTCTGTTTCCACTTGGGCCACTCCTTTGGAGTTGAAAACTGGAATAATTCCGGCGGTGTTACTTGATAAGCAGTCATTGCTGTTTTTTCCTGAATTCAAACTTTACGTAGAATTCAAATTATTTAAATTACCATTTTAACCGCTGCCACAATGTGTTGTTACCCGTATTTTATTAACCTAAAAAAATCTGGAATGAGTTAAATAAAGAGCACTAGAAAACTTTAGACAAACGGACACATTTAATACGTAACAACTTAACTACACATACAAGTAACATTAATCTCTTCATAAGCAGTAATAATCCCGCTCGTGAAGCCGTTCTAAAAACCCGCTAGCTGAAGTTATAGTTGAGACTACAAATAACGTTGGCTCGTGTTATTTGCAGATTATGTCACATTTTATAAAATACTGGCAAAGCTGCTAAATGAGCACTGACTCTCTCTAAAAGCGAATTCTAAAACAATTTTCCCTTTCCCTTTAGTTTTTATGTCTGGCATTAACGCAGCATTTAAAATAGAAATGTCTACAGAACTATCAACAATAAAATCTATCTACTTACGAGCAACATGAATAGAAATTTTTTTGCAAGGGTTATAAATTAATTTCAAGTGGGTTTTCAGAGCACCACAAATGTTTCGAATTTATGTGAGATACCAGCACATTCTCACTTGGCTTAGTTACGGAAGGCTAGGGGTTACCCTTTGGGATTCTTTGTTCATCATTATGTGATTTACTTGGTTCGTCATATTTATTTCTTTGATTTGAACAGTTCTTTGCTAAATGGAAATTACTTGAACACATGAAGCAAGAGCATAATTTTGATGTATGTTTATTGTCGTTGGTATATTGGGGTTTTCTTAATGGCGGTGAGATGTACTTACAATTTTCACCTATTCATTCGCAATAACCAGACCATTTTTCAATTTTTACATCATCAAAAAATGTACCCTTCGTGATAAAATAAATATCACATTCCTTTGCCAATTTATTCGCCTGTAGCCAATTTTCACCCTGGCAGGTTGCAATATGAGTTGAAATATTCATATCTAACGTTTCAAATATTTTATCCGGTATAATAAGATTTATCAACGAATCGAAATCTGTTTTTTTGCGAACCCTGCAATAATGAAGACAACCTCATTGCAAACGAGGTGCGAATTGTTGATGTGTTTCTCCCGAAAATCTTTTAGCTTTTTAAAGATTTACTGAGCAAAAAAATGGAGAGGGTTCATACACTTTTACTATTAATGCCTTGATTTTTTCATAGTCACTCAAATCACCATCACTCATATATACTAATATATTGGAGGCTTTTCCCCCAATTAATTTAAGCAAAATTTCCGATTTTAAATCTTTCAGAACATTTTTGTGTTTAAACCCCTTTCTACATAAACAAAGAATAGATTCCAACTCTTCTTTTTCTTAGGCTCTGGGATAGCCAGATTTTGAACTGCGTTCAAAAGTTTATCTATAGATAAAGCGTTTTCAGAATTACTCTCTGTCACCTTTGGAATTTCGCCCATTCACCATATTTTCCCAATGCAATATCTCACTCCCTCATTCGAAGATGTGGTGTTTCATCTTCAGATTCACTGTCAGATGAATCTAAATTTTGATTTAGATTGGCAGTTGATATGACAATTTCATCTATTGTCAGATCTTCAAATGTTGAAACAGTTTCTTCTATATTAATATACTCAGTTGCTGACCGCTGATGCTCAATGTCTGTTAATTTGTGTATTTCATTTTTTAGTCCAAGAAGTGTTGTAGTGTTTTTGTTTTGGAGTAAATCCTTCAGATTTAATCAATCCAGTATGTTTCCAGCAGTTAGGAACAGCTTCCAATGAAATTTTATCCCATGCGAATAGCATTGTGTAAAACGATTAGAGAAAAATCATTGTTACTGATTTTTTCAATAATATGGTGGACGCGATGCTTTCGATAATGAACTTTGAATGAGTATTATATCTGCATCCAAAGGTTGTAAAACTCCAGTACAGTCAGGAGGTAAAAGGTTATTGCTCATTAGGTATGATTTGTGACAAGAGACATTATCCAAAGTCATTAAAACATCACTTTTCTTTCTTCAAATTTCTGAGTTTAAATTCCCTAGCCATTTTTGAAATAATGCTGCAGTCATCCAGGCTTTCTTGTCTTTCTCATAGTCGACATAAAGAACAGGATTGAAAATTTTAAAGGATCTTGGCTTAGCTTATTTTCTAATCACTGTCAGAGTTCTGTTTTCAGATACACCAGCATTTGAACAGAATACGAGCGACTCACGATCTTTAGCTTGTATCACTCTTTAACAGACACACATGATATTGTTTTGTCTGGCTGCAGGCCGTAAGAAAGATCATTTTCATAAATTTTTTAAATGTCCTCAACTGTAAAATCAGCACATTAAGTTTTTTATGACGATAGATCATCTTCATCAACACCTGCAGTCTCACCACTTCGTATATACAGAGGGAATACTTGTCCCCTTTTAAATCTTTTCAAGTAGCCACTATTATATTCAAAATCTGTGATGTCCATTTGCTGGTGAAGGACTTTTGCCTGCTTTCTGATGATGCCTCCAATTATGATAGTATTTTCAGCCCTCATTTTGTAGTAGTCATGTGCAAGGAGAGGGTTGATCCAGAAATCTATTCCAGGGTCTCATTTTTGTGAATTTGAACACTTATTTTCATGAATTTTCATACAAATTTCTAATAAATGTAACTTTTTTGTTAAAATACTTAATAAAACACATTAAAATGTAGGGTAAAGGGTCAATGAAGAGTCGTTTTATCTATGCTATTTTACTTTTCAAAGGGATTTTCCACCATTTTTCTGCTGAAATTTACATTATCTGAGAAAGAGATTCCTGAAAGTTTTCAGTATCCTTAATTTTTAGAGATAATCACAGTTACCTACTTCGTATGCTTTTCATTATTTACTTTTATTTCTTCGTCAAATGGGCCTACAAATATTGCTGCGATTTACCTTCAAAAAAGGTCTACTTTTGTTTTAACTTTATCATTTAAATAGCATTTAAAACCTACATTAAATTTAGTTACTTAGAAACTATTTCAGTTACACTCCAGATATTTAAACTTTTTCATTAATACTGCCGTAAATTTAACTAGCATAGAAATACCATATATATATGTGTGTGCAAATTCAGCTCTAGTCCATTGAGTAGTTTGTTGTAGTCCTTGACAAGGATGGGGTGGCTTTGGACCATTGGCTCGGGCTGCTGCTGTTACTGACAAAAACCAAATATGCTTGGCTTTTTCATGCTTTTATTTAAACAATTTGACATAGATTTATTTAACAGCAGAGGACACACAGAAAAGTCCACTCCCAAGGCATGTGTAAACTAATATACCGTCTTTGAGGCCCTTGCATGACTGATGCAGTCTACATTTATTGTTTAATCCAATTATCTGGGCTGCAGAATTCCATGGATTATGATGATCTTGAGGTGCCAGTGAGACAGGGTCCAAAAGGACGGTTAAAACAATTACTAGGGAATGTCTATTAATTGCAGGTTTGCACGCTTAGATTGTGCAAGATTTCTTTGTTCTTTAAAATAAAGTGCACATGAAGGAGTTTGAAAATAATTTTTCAAATTGTAATTTGGAAATTCGAAGATATTTTTGATTTAATATATTATATATGTACATGTCATATAGCCCATAAATGGCCTCTTTTAAACTTAAATGATCGGCATCTTGTTAAGATATTGATTTTCGGCACGTGCGGCAGCAGCCTGTCAATCCCTCGGTGTCTTGCCAGTGAACTTTGCCTCTGTCTACGTTATAGCAAATTAGGGTTTTGTTATTAATTTCATGTCTAATTGGTGATTAGAGGGTGGTGTTATTGCCTAGCGGCATGTTGCTAAACTACTCATTGTAAAATTCCTGAACTTTGTGCGGTACTGGCTCTACTCGTACTTACTTTTAGGTACTCATGTAATCCGGATAAATCAAATATGCTCTTGTATATAATTGTACATAATTTGTTACTGTAAATAAAGTACTCAAGATGGACATTCTTGTTACTTCTATGTCACCCACTCCAGGTGCGTAGCCAGGAAAATTTTTCGGGGGGGGATATGAACTTATATGTGTATAAATAGACGGAATTTCATCACTAATCGAAAAATTTTGGGAGGGGGGATATATCCTAATATCCCCCCCCCCTGGCTACGCCCCTGACCCACTCCACGCATGACTAAGTATTTCACATTACTTAGCTTGTGAATCTTCATTAAAATACTAGCTTTTTTTTTAAATTCTATTATTGTTCCAACTTTCCTAATAGTCTTTATTTTCTTCATTTTAGGGAGTAATATGAAAGATAAATATCTTCAACACCCTCTTAGAAAATGCAAAATAATGGATATGGAATTCTGCCGTTGAATTTTAGAAAAAAAGATCAGTTTGGAAATTTTCTTCATTATTAATGTAATGCTAAATAAGTGCTCATTCAGTTCTGTTTAAAATAAACCAAACAGAACTTCATGGGCATTTTTTTGGTTACTGAAACATTTGTAAACGTAAGTTATTTTATTTATTTCAAATAGAAAGACTACTGTTAAGTGATGTTTTATACAAAAGTTGTAGGTACTTCTAAGTAAGTGTTTTCAATAATTTAATTAATTGAGTCTTCTAGCAACTCAAATTTTCCAACAGACTAATATATTTTGATGTTGGTACTTTTCCTTTATTACAATACCACTACTCAACAAGCAAATATTTGGGCCAGTTGGCAGGAAGCACTACATTTCAGTCATTACTACAAACTAATAAGAATGTAAGAGTTGGAATATTATCAGCACATTAGCTGTGATCAAATATAAATCGTAGACAGGAGCTTCTTAACTTTCGCAGATCATCACTGGTGTTTAGTTAACAAAAGAGTACCCTGAGAATTTCCACACATAACTTCCAGAAAGGTATGGTTGATCAAAGAGAAACTTTCTTAAGTGTTATGATTTTGCATCTTCTGTGAAGGATAAACCTCTCCTTTGAGATATTAGATTATCATTGGAATATTCATTAAATACAATGCTATATATATATATATTTTATCTATAAAGCAAGATTTATTTGCATTCATAAAAATGTAATTTAAATTAACATAAAGCGGTTTTATTAAATTAATGTTATCTGATTATTTAATTTGCACAGTTAAAAATGAAAGAAACAGGAATATAAAAGCATTTTACTTCTGCTTGAAGAGCGTGTAAGCTCCAAAATGAATTTATTACATACACAGTATGCATAAAAATTTTTTTTAAATCCATTTTATTAAAAGGTATTCATTTATGAAGGGAATTCACTTTATTAATCAAACATTCACTCGTATGTCTTGAAAATCAAACTATCAACAGTACAACACACACACAAAATGAAGCTTTCAACAGTATAGATAGAGAAATAAAATTTATTTTAGTTACAGTTGCAATTAATAGTTTGATAATGTTTCAATTTATTTTCTTAACACAGGTGCTACTGAGATTTTAAATATTTGTTTTCTTTTAGAACAAAATTCTATGCACCAAAGCCTGATTCATGCAATCATATCTGCTGAAACTCAAAATGTGTCTTATCCAGATTTCAGATAACTCAGAGCACATCATTTTGGCCAAATTTTATAGTGATATCCTGTATGGCTGTTATGTGTTAAGATTTATCCGTTTAAGTGAGCATAGCATGAAATCCCGAAAATAATCCCCCTTTTTGAAAAAGCAAAAGAGATACATTTTGGATAGGGAGGGTTATAATCGAGATTTTTAAGAAAAACTGTTACAAGAAAAGGTTTTTAGTATTAGTTCAGGGTGCAGAAGATGAATAATAATAATGAAATAAATATTATGAATAATTAAAAATATGTGAATAATATCAAAATCAATCAACAGTGATTGGGGATCACCTCTAGTTGTAATTCCTAAGGGAGATGGAACAGTTAGACTTTGCGTAGATTATGAAGTAGGCATGAATGATCTACTCATAAATGCAAATTACCCTATCAAGAAAATTGACGATGTCTTAAATAGTCTTCGAGATTCGAAATATTTCTGTAAACGGGACTTACTTAAGGCATAACTTCATTTACAAACCGATGAAGAAAACAGCATTATGCAAACTATTTCGACACATTGGGGTACTTACAAAATGAATAGGTTAAGTTTCGGAATTAAAACAGCCCCAGCTGAATCGGCAAAAGTAGAAGCCATAACACAAACGCAACGACCAAAGAATGTTCAAGAATAATGGTTACTTATTATTCTCGATTTATACCAAATACTTCTACTGTTACATATCCTTTATGCAAGCTGTTACATAAGCATATGAAATTTGTATGGAATAAAGAATGTGAAAAACCCTTCATTAATCTCAAGAGGGAAATATTCAGTGACAGAGTACTAGTACCTTACGATCCAGAACTTCCTGTTATGCTGGCGACATATGCTAGTCCGTTTGGCATTGCAGCCATATTATCGCATTCTTTTAACGACGAAGATAGGCCAATCGCATCTGCTTCCCGTTCCCCGACAGAAGCAGAAATTACTCCCAGCTTGATCATGAAGCCCTAGAAATCATATTTGGAGTTTCTCATTTTTATGATCACCTATACGCCCCAACGCAGAACATGCCGAAATCGGCGACGTGCGTCGCAGAACAAAGAGCTCCGCTGCAGAACAATTACGGATGAGGGCTGAAAAGGGAGAGAGAGGGGAGAAATCAATCACTTTAAACAGAAAGTCAAACTCAAAAGCCAGACAGCAATCTGGAGGGATACCATTTCATCTCCTGCATCTAGGGTTGCCAGGTCGCCAAACCAAATAGCCGGACAGACCAGCTAGTTTCGCCGGACATTTGGGTAAAAAGGCCGGACAGCCTATACTATTGAGGATTTTGTCTCGGTATTAATAGGTACAACAAAAAATTGTATGTAAAATCAAGCTTTTTTGATTATTACCATGAATTTTGTTAAATTCTAATGAAATATAAATAACATCGAATGCCAAATCAGTTCAATTACTTTATTACTAATCAGCCAAAGTCACCAGTAAAAAGCCTAACAAAAGCCGGACACCGTTCATTTTGGCCGGACACGCAATCAAAAAGCCTAACTATGTCCGGCTTTATCCGGACGCCTGGCAACGCTACCTGCATCCAGGCATAGAAAGAATATATTCCTTTGTGTGTGTGTGGGGGGGGGGGGGAGATGACACTGCGGCAATTAGTCAAAAGTGAATTATCACCCAAAAGGCGCCTGATCATCTCCTTCTGGGAGAGCGCCACCTTTTTGGACCCCACATGTGGAAAACGGACAGCGCTTATCACTTGCAATATCATTCACATTCATTTTCTAGCTACGTTTCCCCCCCCCCCCCCGGTAAATATGTCTGCTCGAGACAAAGTCTCTTGCTTTGAGTGTAATACTCCTATAATTTTTAAAAATTATAGGAACATATAAAACTGAGAATTGTTATGTGCGACCCCTTTAAAAAAAATTGGATTAAAACGGCTCCTTTACAAAAATACAATCGATTAAAATGGCCACTTCAAAATTACAAGTAGTAAAATTAGACCTTCAGACATGCAACCCGTTAAAATGCATTTTTGCAAATAATTTACCCTCTTCTGAATATGATGTTTATTAAATAGCTTTATTATTTCATCTTTTGTGACCTATGAGCTGACCTTAAAGGTGCCTCTCCGATGTTAGTTTTCTGCTGACACAATAAGAAAACGCGATCAGGATTTTCAAACAAATATGCGCGCATACTTAGAAAGGGAAAGGGAGATTAAGCAATTCCGCCTGTCGATCTTGATACTGCAATGTCAGAAGTTATGTTTAGTAACTACACGGTTGCAAATTATTTAATAAATATTCATAATTTCAGATTTTACCGCCGTAGCAAAAGCAGTTAGTAACGATGCTCCGGATGTTTCGCGCTCTTGCAAGTTTGTGCTGTGAACGATTGTTTTGTTAAACTGGTCTTCCTATTACAGTTTATTCATAATTATTATAGATAATACTATGCTTTAAGTAATTATGGATGCATTTAGAAATGCAAAACTGCTATAAACGGGTCCGAAAATTTACGCGATTTCGGAACATCGGTCTGAAAATCTTGAGAATTGCGACATTTTGCGAATGCAACATTTGAATATTTTATGGTTTTTGTTGCAATTAAGAATATTTAGCCTTACTTATATAAAAATTAACATCGATAGCGTATGATAAATTTAAATTATTGGCCCGATTATATTTTCTAATTATCTCTTCTGAAAAATCGAAAAATTCAATATATTTTATTAAAAACTGTACAGAATTCTGCAAGTTCTTTTTCTCCTTACTCATTTAACTCCCCAGAAAAAGATGGAAAGAAAGCTGTATATAAAATGTCAGCAGTGCAAACACATATCAACTTTCCAGGCCCATCTTCACCAAAGAAACGTCTCATTATATTTGCACTAGCACTTTTGCATACTTCATGACAAGGAGACACAGGGTCTGTTACACTGCTTGTGTACTTAAGTGCACCAGACTTCTGAGCATTTGGTTGTAGGGAGGGGGAGGGGTAAGATTATAAAGGAAGAGAAAAGATTTTAAATATGAAATACCCAGAAGTCTTAAGGAACAAAAGTCTTTATTGAGAAAATTATTTTACTTTTATTTTCATACTCTATTTTGCAAAGTTCAAACAATTAAAATATTATAGTTAATGCATAAAAATATTAATAACTCTTCTGTTCAAAATAACCCTATAATGGTATAAATATCTATTCCAGTTATTCAATATTTATTCCACTACAAATTCCAGTTCTTAATTATTTTTTAATGGACAACAATAGCTAAAAAAAATTTCAGGATTATCATGCAGCCACAATAAATATTCCGTTGATATTAACATTCAGCTGGTCATCTATTTAAGTGGTAATATTGAAATAGCCGGAAAGGAGATAAGAACATTTGCCTCCCCGTCTAGCTCACTAAGAAAACCACAAAGCATTCTGTAACTCCAAGCCACAAAGTAAGAAAGGGGAAAGAAATTATGTTTTGACAATAAATTTCTAACTTTTGAACAAATTAAGATGTCTTTCTAAAATTTAGACTCTGAATCAATTTTTGCATTTAAAAGTGATCCCTAAATTTTCAAACAAATCGGTCCATTAATAAAAAAATTATAGATGAATTAGTTTTTACACAGTTGATTTCCATCCCCCTTCTCATCAAGGTCCGCTACTACCCGGACTGGGCCTCCCGAGTGCTTCCGGGAGGGGGAAAGAGGGCGGGAGAGTTCTATTACCATGGGCCCGTTCGAGAATTCACCGGTTGGTTATGCACCGGTGCTACCGGTTGCGGTCATTCTTCGGTTAAGTGACGTCACGGTTGTCAACCGGTTTCGGTCATCCTCACCACATCGGATTCTAAGCCGAGAAAACAAAAATAAACGCTGGCAACACTACGCTAATAACCGGAATAACCCACCTCGCTAGAAGGGTCATTCTGGTTGCGCTCTGGTCACGCTGAGCAGACAACCGCTACATGACCGAAACGTTTTCGAACGCGGTTACTTCTAGAGCTCCGCCCCATGCTCCGCCTTTTCGAACGCTCTGGTCGTGCACCGGTGTTACCGGTGCACGACCGGTGAATTCTCGAACGCGCCCCATAGCAGTTGTGCAAATTCCTCCTTTTCATTTGACAAGTATCATTAACACATTAGGTGTAAGCAAACAAATAACAGTTAAACAAATAAAAGGGCTAAAGAAACTTTCTTAGAGATTAAAAAGAACTTCGCTGGCAAAAGAGGGTGTCTAGTTTTTCATCATCGGGCGCTAACGAATTTTTTTTTTAAAGGGCATCGGGGCGCGGCGCACCACTGACCTCGCCTAGAATGAGCTCAGCAGATTATAAATATCAAAATTAGCAATATAATACACAAATGATTTTGATAACAATAGAATTTAATAATATTTGATTCTTTATCCCATTAAATATTTAGCTGCTTCATCAAAATTGAACAACCCAGCACACAGGAAAAGCCCGCTACTTTTTTTTTTTTTTTTTTTTTGTTTTGAGAGGGATTCTGTGTGGCATTGCAAGAATCGCGCAATCCCTCAGTCTAGTGTGAAACCTGAGTTAACAAACGATAGAATTCGTCTGGCCGGTAGTCAGAAAGTCGTAAATCACCAGTTTTTTAAGTTTAATCGCCACCTGGCGACTGGCGACCGGGAATTTTAAGCTTTAGTTCGAAATATTTTCTCTACATATATATATCTGTTCGGTTAATGTTTCATTTCCTTGTTACGTTGATAATTACACAAAGTTTCTCTAATTTCATTTAATATTTTAGATATAGGTTACGCTTACTAATATCCTAACATAATAGCCCTCTGTATATTAAGGTATATTTCCTGCAGAACATTTTTGGCTAGTTGAGAGAGCGTTGCAGAACATTGCAAAACATTCTGCTTTGGGGCCTATACGGTCAACACTTCGTTCTCATAACCCATAGTCATCCTTTATCCAGAATATTTCAATAGCGACTACACTTTAGATTGTGGAGTCTTATTTAAGGGTAACCGAATCGTTATACCAAAGTCTCTTCAATCTGAGGTCTTGAAAGAATTGCATTCGATGCATATTGGAATAACAAAAATGAAACAGCTGGCTCAACACTACTCTATATGGAAAATATTGACATAGAAAAGCTGGTGAAATCTTGTCAAAGGTTCTTTTCAGTAAAACATAGTCCTGTAAAAGCACCTCTTCATCGCTGGGATGTGCCATTTAATAATTGGGATTCGATTCATATCGACTATGCAGGTCCCTTTCAAGGGTTTTACTTTCTACTGGTAGTAGATGCTAAATCCCGTTGGGTAGAAATTATTAAAATATTCAGAAAGAACCAACTTCGGAAAGTACAATAAAGTTACTCAATGAAGTGTTTTCTACTCATGGATACCCAATAGGTATGGTCTCTGATAATGCTTCAATTTTTACAAATGAAACATTCAAAATTTTTTGTAAATCAAATGGAATTAAACAAAGCTTATTGCATAGTAAAATTCGATGAAGGACGAGAAGTCAAATGCCACATTGACCAGATGCAAAAATTAGAAATTCAAAAGGAAAACATAATATCTTAGGGAATCTGCATCAAATCCAGTATCAGTTCAAAATGAAAACTACACTCCCGAACATTATCAAATTATTAACTCCGCAATGCAGCAAAAAAAAAAAAAAAAAAATTACCACAAACCAAGATAAAGGAAGAGAAGACCAGCATAAGACTTTTACACCTCCAGTTCCAAGATCAGGAAGAACTATACGTCCACCAGCATATCTTCAAGATTATATTCTAAATTGAAAATCAAGAAACAATTTACATTATAGAAACCATGTTATCAAGTGGGGAGAATTTTTATATCCATCATAATTTAAAAACATTTACTTTCCAGTTGCTGGCAACTTCTAAGAACTTCATTATTAGAATATCTATCATCGATGTACATGCAAAAAATATCAACCCTAACAAATATTGTCCAACTGCTATATCGCGTATCAATGTCTTCCATATATCTTTTGAAAAAACCTGTAAATATGTAATATAATCTAAATTTTTAAGATGAATAAAATATAGATTTCTGGCCAGGTTTTAATGTTTATATAATCTTGCTATTATGCCACAGTCACGACAATCAGCATTAAGATTTTTAAAATTATTTACGAATAAATAATAATGAAATCACATTGGAGGTTATTATCAAAAACAATTTCTGCAGTGGACGTTAAAGTATATAAGGATAAAATATCAAATGTTTTGATAATGATATTCAGGGCATTATCTATAAACATGGATAGTTTAAAAGAATATATGAAATTAGAAAAATATTCAGGATAACAAAAAGGAAAACAGATATCATAATTAATATATGAGCATATTTTCTCATTCATTTAAAACTAATATTTTTTACATTTTTGTTAGAGTTTTTACAGATAAAAACACAAGCATGTTACAAGGTAAACCATCTCTATTCTTGGCCTGGCTTTTATTCTGACCTGTACAATTATCACCAAGCATTACCAGTTTTTCATTTTTCATGAAAGTCTTTAGATAGTTCGATATTTCTTGAGTACATATAAGAGTTTATTACACCTTTTTTTAAAATTTTTTTTGCAAGAATTCAGTCCATTACATTCATTATTAGTATTACTCAAAAACATACATTTCAAATTGTTTTTAGTCAAAAAATAAGCAGAACAATTAACGTGTATAAAGAATTGTGACTGAAAAAATTATGGAAAATAATAAGTATGAAACATCGACACCCTTTTGCGGTAAGCAGCTAGTGATCTTAAAAAGGGTTTTCTTTGCTTAAATCCTCTTTTAAAACCACACGGAAACTTTATTTTTATTGCACACCAGACGTAAAAGTTAAAAGTCTGGTTTTAAAACCAAATGATGTGTGTATGTAGTCAAAGATAATTTTTTTTTAAATAATTCCCGAAAGTGTAGAACCTTTTGAAAATCTATGGATTCATAAAGTGAATAATATAAAAATGTATGAAATAAATCCATAAGATATCTTTTTTAACTAATGATAAAAATTTAGTCTTCAAATGTACATATTCATTTCATGTTTTAAATATTGAATAAAAAATTCAAGCTAGGGCTATCTGACTGATTTCAGATTATTCAAAAATCTTAACATAATATAAAACAATGAATACATAATTTCAAAGCACTGAAACATACACTCTGAAAAAAAAATGGTTTCATATTATGTGTAAAATAAACAAAATTTTTCACACTAAACCCAGTAAGGAACAAACTCTTGCATGAAAAGACTTTTTTAATTAGAATAACAGTCTTTACTTAAACAAATGATTTTACAGATTATATTAGTTACTGAGGCCTTGATTATATGCAATTAAGTGTCTAAATCCATAATGACAGTGTTACAAGTAGGAAAATTTTGCTAAAAATGACAAAAGACATATATTGTAAAATCCCGAAAGTAACCCCTCCTTCAAATCAAGCATTTTCCACTTTTCTTGTACAAAGTGAAATCACCCCATTATCCCAAATATAAGTGCCTCCTTTTTTCCACACTCGTGATTGATTTCAATCTCCATCTCGGATTTTCGTTATGGGAGAAAACAAAATAGTCACTCATGTGTGCAAGTTGTTATTCAGTGTCAAAAAATGTATACTGACAGAAGCTATACAGCTGAAAAAAGTCAAATATTCGAATGGCATGTTAATTGGCATAAATCTTTCCTTAAAAGATGGTTCTATCATGTTATCTATTACTACATTATAAGGGTCATTATTAATATTTTTTCAATTATATTAATTTCTAATACATATTTTTAATTATTCATAATATTTATTTCATTATTATTATTCATCTTCTGCACCCTGAACTAATACTAAAAACCTTTTCTTGTAACAGTTTTTCTTAAAAATCTCGATTATAACCCTCCCTATCCAAAATGTATCTCTTTTGCTTTTTCAAAAAGGGGGATTACTTTCGGGATTTCATGCTATGCTCACTTAAACGGATAAATCTTAACACATAACAGCCATACAGGATATCACTATAAAATTTGGCCAAAATGATGTGCTCTGAGTTATCTGAAATCTGGATAAGATACATTTTGAGTTTCAGCACATATGATTTCATGAATCAGGCTTTGGTGCATAGAATTTTGTTCTAAAAGAAAACAAATATTTAAAATCTCAGTAGCACCTGTTTTAAGAAAATAAATTGAAACATTATCAAACTATTAATTGCAACTGTAACTAAAATAAATTTTATTTCTCTATCTATACTGTTGAAAGCTTCATTTTGTGTGTGTGTTGTACTGTTGATAGTTTGATTTTCAAGACATACGAGTGAATGTTTGATTAATAAAGTGAATTCCCTTCATAAATGAATACCTTTTAATAAAATGGATTTAAAATTTTTTTTTATGCATACTGTGTATGGAATAAATTCATTTCGGAGCTTACACGCCCTTCAAGCAGAAGTAAAATGTTTTTATATTCCTGTTTCTTTCATTTTTAACTGTGCAAACTAAATAATCAGATAACATTAATTTAATATAACCGCTTTATGTTAATTTAAATTACATTTTTATGAATGCAAATAAATCTTGCTTTATAGATAAAACATATATATATATCAGGGGTCAGTCCAGGTTTCTTTCCCAGGGTCCTATTTTTGTGAAATTTTACCTAATTTTGTGAATTTATAATTAATTTTGTGAATTTATACCTAATTTTGTGAATTTTTTCTATTTTTGTGAATCTTTCCTTATTTTGTGAACTTCTTCCAATTTTCTTTTTCATTTTTGAGCAAGAAAGCAATCACGAAATAGAATTGAATATTTTTAAAAAAAATTAAAAACAAAATGGGTATAGTTAGTTCCCTTGAAAAAAGTTGGCCAAAACTGAATAATTCCTGTTCACCGAACATCCGGGATAGTCATACCCTGGAACAATATTTAAAAAAAAATTCGATTAAAATTAAAAATATAAAGCTTTAAATCTTTACTTTTAAATGATTAAAAAACAGATTTGATAATAAACGTAGTCCATGGTAGTTTTGATTTTAAATTGCAGGTACTAAACACTTATTTACACCCCAAATTCAAACTTTAGTAATTTTTAAATATTACAATGTCTGTCAGTTTCGACTAGAAATACTCTAATACTAACGATGTGAAAAATGCAATTTTTAAATCTAGTTAAATTTCAACAATTGAAGGGAAAGCAAAAATAAGTTGCAGATAATTACAGATGGGAGAAATTAGCTAACAATTTTAAAAATTAATTTCAACTTGTACCATTAAAGAAAAATTACTTGTCAGTGTACACAGAATATCCCCAAAAAACTGACCTGGGGTTTTATTCCTTAAATATTTTTCACAAATATTTTACAGTAAATCACAAATTTATGTTATTAAAAAAAAAAAGGCACAGAATTTTACAGTAATGATTATAATAAATGTTGGAAGATTAAATCTAAATAAATACAAATGTACATTTTTATATGGTCTCCAAACAGAAAATTCCCACTCTGTAAGATGTGCCCATGCATTAATTTAGTTTAAAAAATTTAATTAAATTATAAATTTTCAGTCTTCTATCAAAAATGATAGCAAAAATGATAGGTTCTAGCAAAAAATTGCTCGCTACAGCCCTGCCTATGCCGATAGCATTTCTCTGTAGTGTACCCCTATGACCGCTCAGACAGTCATTATATCAGAGTTCGTCGCCAGCTGTATATAATTATTGCTCTTCTCGATGTCTTTAATAGTTTCGCAACACTAGCAAGTCCCCCCCCCCTCTAAACGATTTGCTCTTTTTAATCGGCTTTCTTAGTACATATTATTCGTAATGTATAACAGTTATTTACTAATCATATATAATTACAGATGATACAGAAAGAATGCCTTAGCAAAACGACGTTTTGCGATTCGAAAATTCGCGGGATTTGCTTGTTTGTTATGGCAAGCCTAGACAAGGGATATCTTCTAAGGGGGGTGCCTTGGTTGGGTGACTTTTTAAGGAGTTGTAATGTGTATTGACGCGTACATCTTGATGAAACTGACCAAAACTCCAGACCGACAGTCGCGCGGGCGGGGCTCGCCGAACGTGGGAACTTCAACACTTCAGCCGTGTACCATGTTCAGTGGCTTTATCTACTCAAATCCATCTGAAAATCGAGGGATTTGCGACGTTTTGGGAATACAGCAATTGAAACACATTATGCTTTTGCCAAAATCAGAGCATAATAATGATCTTTTGCTTTAGCAATGCAGTGCTAGGGTTATTGGCGCCCGGTGCGGTCTTTCAGTTTGCCGCCCCATTCTTTCTAAGTTTCAGCATTCTGCCCCCATTTCGGTCCTTTAGTTTTCCACTTTATTATTTCTAAGTGTCCTGCCGGCCACCATGTTTGTTTTTTTGCCGCCGGGGCGGAACCCCCCCCCCCCCACTTATTACGCCACAGTTTTAATTACATAAAAGTGGAGTAAATGCAGAATTTAGTAAATCAGACTATTGACAAGATTTGGTATTTTAAATATTCATATTATACACCTTCCGATTTTAAAATTCTCAACATTTTAATGAATGAAGAAAGGAAAAAAAATAATAAAAGCAAAAGAAAGCTAGTTCTGGAAAAGGATGTCTTCAGAAAACAAATTGTGTCATAAGTTAACAGCTAGGTTATTCATAAAACAAACTGTCATCAATTTAAGCTTATTTTCAGTTGAAAAAGAAAAAGAATTCTGGAAGGTTTATTAATAGATAATTTGTTTAAGTACTTTTGGCACCAGGATGTTGATTATTTTAATTATATTAAGCTGATTAAAAACATTTGATAGTTAAAATAAATATTGATTAGTACTATTTTTATTTTAAAAAGATTAAAGCAAGGTTTAAGAAAGAAAATTTAGTGTTTTTAAAGAGACCTTTTTAAGTATGTTACAAGAAATTAAAAATAAAGCTTTATGAAAAATAAATTATTGAAAATATTTTAAACTTTATTTCATACGTACCTTTGGACAATTCTGTGAGTTAAAAAACAATATTAATTTTATACCTGCTAAAAAACTTACATGTAGTAATTATTTTTATTTATTTTAAAGAAATAGTACTTTTTAAAAAACTTTTCACTTTTCATGAATGAGCAAGCATTAAATTAGAAGTGAAAGAGGAATAACAAATATATTTCAGTGATTTGATTTGATATGGTGTTCTACATTCCAACCATAGGATGTATTACAAAATTTGCATGACTATGTCATTTTTTCCAGCAATCTTCTGTGTTCTGAATTAAATTTCCCCAATTTCTGTAGTTATCAATTGATGGATGAGTTAAATTGTTGATGCAATTTTAATAATGTCTAATAGTAATAAGGGTAACTTTGAAAATCTTTACTTGGTACTCATTCAATAATTATTGCAAACAAAAGAATTTAAATAAAATTCTGATTTATATAATTAAATTTTATACATCCTGCATTGCAGAAATTTTATTATTTTTATTACATGCTAAACGCATCTACCCTAATCCACTTACACTGACAGTCCTTTTCTGTTTAAAAGTTTGTACCAATATAGGTGAAATATCATATATGAATGAGATCCAGTAATTGTGGTCCAGTAGTGATAGTGTGATAAAATGGAGGAACAAAAATTAACAGTCCCTCTGCCTTCCCCATACTGCCTAACAAATCATGTCTGGCTAAAAATTTCTGAAATCTTCTTCAATAAATGTACTATTCTTATAAATAATAAACATGTATGTCACGTAATTTTGAGAAAAAAAATTAAGCAGAAAATTCAACATTACTTATATTAAAACTTCTTTATGCTAGAAGTTTTTTTTTAAATCAAAACTTCTAGTTATGTAGATTTAATTCACATATTTATGTCCTGTTTAGACCAAAATATTATCAACAAATTATTTTTCCTATTTCGCTTACACTTACTTCTACTGGATATTTTCTCCAAAAGAAGGGGGGGGGGGGGACTAAGACAAATTGGAAAAAATCTTACTATGCATTGTAAGTCAGAACACATATTACAACTCTACATGTTAAAGTTTCGGGGATCTGATCGTTTCAAACCAGTTTCTATATTTTATCTACCTGTATATTCTCGTGGAACCCCAAAGTGCCCTTTTTGAGAACAGGGTGCCCCTTTTGAAAATTTCACCCCCCGGCGGCCCTTTTTTTCTAGAGTCAACACTACTTTGATCAACCATACCTTTCTGGAAGTTATGTGTGGAAATTCTCAGGGCACTCTTTTGTTAACTAAACACCAGTGATGATCTGCAAAAGTTAAGAAGCTCCTGTCTACGATTTATATTTGATCACAGCTAATGTGCTGATAATATTCCAACTGTTACATTCATATTAGTTTGTAGTAATGACTGAAATGTAGTGCTTCCTGCCAACTGGCCCAAATATTTGCTTGTTGAGTAGTGGTATTGTAATAAAGGAAAAGTACCAACATCAAAATATATTAGTCTGTTGGAAAATTTGAGTTGCTAGAAGACTCAGATTTAGAGTAACTTTCAATTAAATTATTGAAAACACTTACTTAGAAGTACCTACAACTTTTGTATAAAACATCACTTAACAGTAGTCTTTCTATTTAAAATAAATAAAATAACTTACGTTTACAAATGTTTCAGTAACCAAAAAAATGCCCATGAAGTTCTGTTTGGTTTATTTTAAACAGAACTGAATGTGCACTTATTTAGCATTACATTAATAATGAAGAAAATTTCCAAACTGATCTTTTTTTTTTCTAAAATTCAACGGCAGAATTCCATATCCATTATTTTGCATTTTCTAAGAGGGTGTTGAAGATATTTATCTTTCATATTACTCCCTAAAATGAAGAAAATAAAGACTATTAGGAAAGTTGGAACTATAATAGAATTAAAAAAAAAAAGCTAATATTTTAATAAAGATTCACAAGCTAAGTAATGTGAAATATCAATATACATGTAAGTCATGCGTGGAGTGGGTCAGGGGCGTAGCCAGGGGGGGGGATATTGGGATATATCCCCCCTCCCAAAATTTTTCGATTAGTGATGAAATTCCGTCTATTTATACACATATAAGTTCATATCCCCCCCCCCCGAAAAATTTTCCTGGCTATGCACCTGGAGTGGGTGACATAGAAGTAACAAGAATGTCCATCTTGAGTACTTTATTTACAGTAACAAATTATGTACAATTATATACAAGAGCATATTTGATTTATCCGGATTACATGAGTACCTAAAAGTAAGTACGAGTAGAGCCAGTACCGCACTAAGTTCAGGAATTTTACAATGAGTAGTTTAGCAACATGCCGCTAGGCAATAACACCACCCTCTAATCACCAATTAGACCTGAAATTAATAACAAAACCCTAATTTGCTATAACGTAGACAGACGTCAAGTTCACTGGCAAGACACCAAGGGATTGACAGGCTGCTGCAGCACGTGCCGAAAATCAATATCTTAACAAGATGCCAATCATTTAAGTTTAAAAGAGGCCATTTATGGGCTATATGACATGTACATATATAATATATTAAATCAAAAATATCTTCGAATTTCCAAATTACAATTTGAAAAATTATTTTCAAACTCCTTCATGTGCACTTTATTTTAAAGAATAAAGAAATCTTGCACAATCTAAGCGTGCAAACCTGCAATTGATAGACATTCCCTTGTAATTGTTTTAACCGTCCTTTTGGACCCTGTCTCACTGGCACCTCAAGATCATCATAATCCATGGAATTCTGCAGCCCAGATAATTGGATTAAACAATAAATGTAGACTGCATCAGTCATGCAAGGGCCTCAAAGACGGTATATTCGTTTACACATACCTTGGGAGTGGACTTTTCTGTGTGGCCTCTGCTGTTAAATAAATCTATGTCAAATTGTTTAAATAAAAGCATGAAAAAGCCCAAGCATATTTGGTTTTTGTCAGTAACAACAGCAGCCGGAGCCACTGGTCCAAAGCCACCCCATCCTTGTCAAGGACTACAATAAACTACTCAATGGACTAGAGCTGAATTTTCGCACATATATATATATATATATATATGGTATTTCTACGCTAGTTAAATTTACGGCAGTATTAATGAAAAAGTTTAAATTGGTGTGTAACTGAAATAGTTTCTAAGTAACTAAATTTAATGTATGTTTCAAATGCTATTTAAATGATAAAGTTAAAACAAAAGTAGACCTTTTTTGAAGGTAAATAGCAGCAATATTTGTAGGCCCATTTGACGAAGAAATAAAAGTAAATAATGAAAAGCATACGAAGTAGGTAACTGTGATTATCTCTAAAAATTAAGGATACTGAAAACTTTCAGGAATCTCTTTCTCAGATAATGTAAATTTCAGCAGAAAAATGGTGGAAAATCCCTTTGAAAAGTAAAATAGCATAGATAAAACGACTCTTCATTGACCCTTTACCCTACATTTTAATGTGTTTTATTAAGTATTTTAACAAAAAAGTTACATTTATTAGAAATTTGTATGAAAATTCATGAAAATAAGTGTTCAAATTCACAAAAATGAGACCCTGGAATAGATTTCTGGATCAACCCTCTCCTTGCACATGACTACTACAAAATGAGGGCTGAAAATACTATCATAATTGGAGGCATCATCAGAAAGCAGGCAAAAGTCCTTCACCAGCAAATGGACATCACAGATTTTGAATATAATAGTGGCTACTTGAAAAGATTTAAAAGGGGACAAGTATTCCCTCTGTATATACGAAGTGGTGAGACTGCAGGTGTTGATGAAGATGATCTATCGTCATAAAAAACTTAATGTGCTGATTTTACAGTTGAGGACATTTAAAAAATTTATGAAAATGATCTTTCTTACGGCCTGCAGCCAGACAAAACAATATCATGTGTGTCTGTTAAAGAGTGATACAAGCTAAAGATCGTGAGTCGCTCGTATTCTGTTCAAATGCTGATGTATCTGAAAACAGAACTCTGACAGTGATTAGAAAATAAGCTAAGCCAAGATCCTTTAAAATTTTCAATCCTGTTCTTTATGTCGACTATGAGAAAGACAAGAAAGCCTGGATGACTGCAGCATTATTTCAAAAATGGCTAGGGAATTTAAACTCAGAAATTTGAAGAAAGAAAAGTGATGTTTTAATGACTTTGGATAATGCCTCTTGTCACAAATCATACCTAATGAGCAATAACCTTTTACCTCCTGACTGTACTGGAGTTTTACAACCTTTGGATGCAGATATAATACTCATTCAAAGTTCATTATCGAAAGCATCCCGTCCACCATATTATTGAAAAAATCAGTAACAATGATTTTTCTCTAATCGTTTTACACAATGCTATTCGCATGGGATAAAATTTCATTGGAAGCTGTTCCTAACTGCTGGAAACATACTGGATTGATTAAATCTGAAGGATTTACTCCAAAACAAAAACACTACAACACTTCTTGGACTAAAAAATGAAATACACAAATTAACAGACATTGAGCATCAGCGGTCAGCAACTGAGTATATTAATATAGACGAAACTATTTCAACATTTGAAGATCTGACAATAGATGAAATTGTCATATCAACTGCCAATCTAAATCAAAATTTAGATTCATCTGACAGTGAATCTGAAGATGAAACACCACATCTTCGAAAGCGGGAGTGAGATATTGCATTGGGAAAATATGGTGAATGGGCGAAATTCCAAAGGTGACAGAGAGTAATTCTGAAAACGCTTTATCTATAGATAAACTTTTGAACGCAGTTCAAAATCTGGCTATCCCAGAGCCTAAGAAAAAGAAGAGTTGGAATCTATTCTTTGTTTATGTAGAAAGGGGTTTAAACACAAAAATGTTCTGAAAGATTTAAAATCGGAAATTTTGCTTAAATTAATTGGGGGAAAAGCCTCCAATATATTAGTATATATGAGTGATGGTGATTTGAGTGACTATGAAAAAATCAAGGCATTAATAGTAAAAGTGTATGAACCCTCTCCATTTTTTTGCTCAGTAAATCTTAAAAAAGCTAAAAGATTTTCGGGAGAAACACATCAACAATTCGCACCTCGTTTGCAATCAGGTTGTCTTCATTATTGCAGTGTTCACAAAAAAAACAGATTTCGATTCGTTGATAAATCTTATTATATCGGATAAAATATTTGAAACGTTAGATATGAATGTTTCAACTCGCATTGCAGCCTGCCAGGGTGAAAATTGGCTACAGGCGAATGAATTGGCAAAGGAATGTGATATTTATTTTATCGCGAAGGATACATTTTTTGATGATGTAAAAATTGAAAAATGGTCTGGTTATTGCGAATGAATAGGTAAAAATTCTAAGTACATCCCACCGCCATTAAGAAAACCACAATATACCAACGACAATAAACATACATCAAAATTATGCTCTTGCTTCATGTGTTCAAGTAATTTGCATTTAGCAAAGAACTATTCAAATCAAAGAAATAAATATGACGAACCAAGTAAATCACATAATGATGAACAAATAATCCCAAAGGGTAACCCCTAGCCTTCCGTAACTAAGCCAAGTGAGAATGTGCTGGTATCTCACATAAATTCGAAACATTTGTGGTGCTCTGAAAACCCACTTGAAATTAATTTATAACCCTTGCAAAAAAAATTTCTATTCATGTTGCTCGTAAGTAGATAGATTTTATTGTTGATAGTTTTGTAGACATTTCTATTTTAAATGCTGTGTTAATGCCAGACATAAAAACTAAAGGGAAAGGGAAAATTGTTTTAGAATTCGCTTTTAGAGAGAGTCAGTGCTCATTTAGCAGCTTTGCCAGTATTTTATAAAATGTGACATAATCTGCAAATAACACGAGCGAACGTTATTTGTAGTCTCAACTATAACTTTAGCTAGCGGGTGTTTAGAACGGCTTCACGAGCGGGATTATTACTGCTTATGAAGAGATTAATGTTACTTGTATGTGTAGTTAAGTTGTTACGTATTAAATGTGTCCGTTTGTCTAAAAGTTTTCTAGTGCTCTTTATTTAACTCATTCCAGATTTTTTTAGGTTAATAAAATACGGGTAACAACACATGGTGGCAGCGGTTAAAATGGTAATTTAAATAGTTTGAATTCTACGTAAACTTTGAATTCAGGAAAAAACGGCAATGACTGCTTATCAAGTAACACCACCGGAATTATTCCAGTTTTCAACTCCAACGGATTCACCCAAGTGGAAACAGAGATTTCTCCGATTCCGAACTGCTTCAGGATTGAATACGAAGTCAGAAGAGGAACAAGTTGATGCTCTTATCTACTTCATGGGCGAAAAGGCCGAAGATATTTTTCTCTCGTTTGCCATAACAGAAGACGAGAAGAAAAACTTCCAGGTTGTATTACAAAAGTTTAGTGAATATTTTGTCGTTAAAAGAAATGTTATTTTTGAAAGAGCACAATTTAACAGACGGGTACAGAGAGAAGGGGAGTCAGTTAATGAATTTATTATGGAATTATATGCACTTCCGGATAAGTGTAATTATGGTGCACTTCACGATGAATTGTTAAGGGATCGTATAGTTGTTGATATTAGCGACCAAGCTTTAAGTGAAAAACTACAGCTGGAGCCTCAGCCTACTTTGCAAACAGCCATTGATAAAGTTCGCTTATCGGAATCGATCAAAAGGCAACAGTCAGTATTAGTAAGCAATTCATCAATTAATGCTTTATTTCACAAAAGGGAACTTGTGGAAAATTCAAATAAAAAGACTTCTCGGGGTAATAAAGTTAATGTAAACACTTTGAAATGTAAATGGTGCGGAAAATCGCCACACGATAAAAAGCATTGCCCAGCCAAGGACTCTTTCTGCAGAAAATGTAAGAAAAAAGGAAACTAACAGGCAGATTCAGATGTAACACTTACGCCCGAAATCAGGCGTAACTTTAAGACACTGGCCTAAGTCGTATTCACATGTAACATTTAAGTCCAAAGACGAGCGCGAGCGGGTCGTAGATTTAAGCGAGCTCGGGAGCTAGCTTAAATCAGTTTACGCCGGACTTAAATATGGTGCCGAGTGTTGTTTTTAACGTTGTGTAAGCTCTGTAAACAGTATTTGGACAATAAAGCTTTGCGTTTTGAATAAATATTTTATAAACGATCTAGAAAACAAGTAAGTTTTCATCACTAATAATATCTGCACACATTATTTTTCTAAAATGTATTATTTACTTCGTTAAACATGCTAAAATCAGTGTAAATTTCATTTTATACTCTTGTTTACAATTGCATATTCTAATTAAAATGAAGTTCTTATACTTAATTCTGTCTAAATATGTAGATGTTTTTATAAATGATTTGTACTTGTTTGTAATCTACATATTTATTTCGTAAATGTAAATAATAGACTGGGTTTTCTGGATAAAGTATTTAAATCCGGTGTACAGTGTATGACCGAAATATTTATGCAACTTATAGGGTAATCTTGAACCGATCGTAACATACTGAGCCTTCCTCCACCCCACCCCCCAGAACTTATTGAGTTTCTACGCTCCTGAATTTTTGAAAGATAAAGTTTGATTATAAAAATTCTTGAAGGATTCATTCAAACACTGGATGCCTTAAATACATGCTTGGCAACTCAATATTTTAAATCCGGACAGAAATAAGTTGTGACAGGTGCATATTAACTTCGCCTGACCTCGACTATCAAGGGTTATAGATAATCAAATTTATGCCTGTACTATGTACTTTTTCTACTATATTGAATAAATTAATAATTGCTTGGAAATTAAATTAGTGGGGATAACTTTTTTGAATAATAATTATTTTTTAATTGAGGCTTTCGATGCATCTACATGATGATGTACAACTGTATCTACATAGTCAGAATTTTGTTTGAAAGTACATGGAGGTGAAATACATAATTATCTTTCTTCGCTTGCTAATGTCATTGGATTATTAATATATATTTTATGTTTAAAAATGTTTTTTTCTGATGAACATTTTTGTTTAATCAATAATTTTCTTTCTTAATGCCTAATGAGTGCCTGCACAGTGTAGCTGTAAATTTAAAACCACAGCATTTGTGTGTGCACTTTTTTGGCTCACAAAATAGGTTTACGAAGATTTTTTACATTTATGTGGCAGCCTTAATTCAGAATCAAAATGGGGATGTGGAACAACATGTAAGTACAGAATTCCATTACTTATTTATTAATTTTGGGTTACCAATTAATGTACTTTTTAATAATTAGGTGTCCTCAAATTTCTTAATTGGTGTGTTCATTGCTAATATTTGTTCACTTTAGTTTTCATCTAATTCTTTTGGGAATGTTGAAACTTGAGCAATTATTAGCTGTAAATTTAAAACCAGCAGTATTTGTGTGTGCACTTTTTTGGCTCACAAAAAAGGTTTATGAAGATTTTTTATATTTATGTGGGAACCTTAATTTAGAATCAAAATGGCGATGTGGAACAACATGTAAGTACAGAATTCCATTACTTATTTATTAATTTTGGGTTACCAATTAATGTACTTTTTAATAATTAGGTGTCCTCCAATTCCTTAATTGGTGTGTTTATCACTAATATTTGTTCACTTTAGTTTTCATCTAATTCTTTTGGGAATGTTGAAACTTGAGCAATTATTAGCTGTAAATTTAAAACCAGCAGCATTTGTGTGCGCACTTTTTTGGCTCACAAAAAAGGTTTATGAAGATTTTTTATATTTATGTTGGAACCTTAATTTAGAATCAAAATGGCGATGTGGAACAACATGTAAGTACAGAATTCCATTACTTATTTATTAATTTTGGGTTGCCAATTAATGTAGTTTTAATAATTAGGTGTCCTCAAATTCCTTAACACTAGAACTATGGGATGGGTCATTTTGACCCAAAACCAGATTTGATTCTGTTTTTTTTCAGAAAGTTACGAACGGATTAAAAAAAAAAAAAATCGTGACTTTTCCTAACTTTATATTATTAATCATCTGTAAAAAAATTAAGTTCATAACTTTTATCAGTTTTTTGTTTTTAATATGTATACCTGATATCGCGGAATGGGACATTTTGACCCAAAACTTCCCATGAGTCTGGAATCCGAGGTTCAAATTAAATAAATGTTATTATCATTCCTAAAATGAACAGTAATGATATAATAAATGGTATAATATCATACCATTATGTTATTTTCATTGCAACGTGAATTTTACAAGTTGGGTCAATTTGACCCATACCGTTGTTTTAGGTATACCTATCTCAAGCGACGCGGTTCTAATAAGAATTATAGCAACAATATTTTTGTACTTTTAATGTAATATTACTAGGGGCCAAGGCCCCCAGACTCGCTACGCTCGCTTTTCGTATGAGGCATTCGGCCCCTAATTAGGCTTATTTGTATAAAAGACATAATTTCAACAGACAAAACCCGAAGATTGGATAAGATAGAATGTTACTGAGCTACACATTGCTTCGTTCTTGCATCTTCATTGGTACATAAAAATTTAAACTTCACACTACAGTAGACACCCTCCCCCTCATAACACGGAAGATATTTTGTTATGGGAATCCGTGCTGTACGGGTCCTGAGCTGTACTCCATCTGGAGTGCAGACTGCTTATAATCGCTGGAAAAATTATTTGCACTCCTCAGAAACACAATGATATTTAATGTTGCTATTCAAAAGTTATATTAATTAGGAGCTAAAGCGTAATAAAATCAGAACATCTGTTTCAGCTGCATTTTTAATAATGTAAAACCTATTGGACACCTTGCGAATTTGCCACCCATGGCGATTTTTCAATATTTGGCGACTTGCGTACATGTAAAGTTAATAAAAGCTATGGAACAGATAGGATAGCTTGCCACCCATGGCGACTTTTCATTATTTGGTGATTGACACATGCCTATTCTACAGCTTACGAAATATTGTAACAATAGTTTAAAGCTGTTGTGAACTAATACTATTTAAATATATGAAAAATTATGTGGCATACTTTTATGTTGCATTTTTAGGACACGTTTTTCATACAAATTTCAATAAAGGGGGGAGTCATAAAATGACATAGTCATTAATAGATGGAGAAAAGCTGCACAGAAAAATGCACAATTTCAACTGAATGAAAATTTCAAAAACTTATTCTCAGGTGTATTCAGCAGACGATAAATTGCACCAAGCATTAGAATCATCTCCTCAAATCGCACAAAACCGTTTAATGTTTCGCCAAATTAAAAAGTTGCACATTTTAGTCTCAGAAAATTTCTAAATATTTTTCTTTTGAGTATAAAACATTTCATTCCTGCTCTGATTTCCCATGCACACGATATTTTAATTTAAAAACAGCCTTACAAATAATCTAGACATAAAAAGAAATCGTTATTCTTTTATTTTTACTTCAGGAGTCTGAATCATGTAATAAACTTGCCGAATGTGGAAACCTAGATAACCTTAAACGTCGCTTTTTACACTGTGGGGTTACAATTACGAAATGGCGGAAAGCAAAAATTAGCCTTTTGTGATACGTTTTTTATCGATTTCTCCTAAAATAATTCGAATTTTGAAAAAAATCGCTTCGAGGTGTGTCGGGAACTGTCATGGAAAATGTCCGTACAAAATGTGGTAGGTCTACGATCACCCGTCTGCGAGCTACGCCAGACAGGGACGTACCCAGGAAAAAATTTCGGGGAGGGTCCAAAAATTTCGGAGGGGGTCTAAATGATGAAAAAGGCAGATTTTTTCACAAAAAGACTTCATCATTATTATTTTGTTAACAAAAACTCAAATTTCGGAGGGTGGCCGGACCCCTGGGAACGTCCTTGATGCGAGACACATTCAAACAAACTAACTAACAGTTTACACATTGTTTTATTAATAAAGAAGAAAGTTTTTATTTTGTCGTAAAATGGGCGTAATTCTAACTCATGTTTCTAAATGTTTGTTTGTTACCATTCAAAAGTTACATTAATTAGGAGCTAAAGCGTAATAAAATCAGAACATATGTTTCAGCTGTATTTTTAATAATGTAAAACCTATTGGACACCTTGCGAATTTGCCACCCATGGCGATTTTTCATTATTTGGCGATTTACACATGCTCACAACCTATATTTACTGTTCATTTAAGGTTACCGGAAAACCGTTATCCATATTTTCATTTACATAATCGTTTGCAGATTGGCGTACTTAACACCATGAATTATACCATCTTGTCGCGCTAGCAAATATCCAAAGTGTACTATAACTGCTATAATGGCATAGTTAACGCCGCCAAATATTTCTACTGGTAGCAAATAATTCAGCTGGACGAGAACCGGCTTTAAAATAATCTGCATTTTAATTATTTTTTATTTTCACGATATTAGTTATTCTGTTTTGGAAAAATGAATAATCGCTAATTCTAAACTCATGTTTGTAAATTTCACGCGTTTCTAGATACTTGGAAATGCTTTGTTGCAAAGGAATGAATGATTTTATGCCAAATCTGGCAACCATTCGGTTTATTTTTTCAGTTTTTTATTAATATCTTATAAAATAATTCGATTTTCGAAATTTAAATCAGCTTAGCAGGTTCCCCGGAATTTTTCGAATCTGTGGGTACCTTAGTCGAAACTCAAATCCCCACGGTTTAGGAGGAGATAAGCTGACAAGCTTTGACAGCGGCCTTTACTTTTTTGTAGAATAGAGAGAAACTTAATACGAATGTTAAGATTGAACTAATATCATTACCGTTGAAATACAACATTATTGTTGCATTGCAACGTGAATTCTGCAAGTTGGGTCAATTTGACCCAGCCCGCAGTTTTAGGTATATCTGAAACACCACAGTTCTAGTGTTAATTAGTGTGTTTATCGCTAATATTTGTTCACTTTAGTTTTCATCTAATTCTTTTAGGAATGTTGAAACTTGAGCATAACTTCTAGAGATCCATGACTGCAAGGCTCCCCAAAGTACGACGATTTTTTAGGTTGGCGAGAAGGGGGCCATTAAAATGGGAATCATCTCTTTCTTGTACCATAAAACACAGCTTTTGAATCGAAATCTATATTAAAATCGCCTACTGAAACTGTTTTACAATCTTCGCCAGGCGTATTCCAACTATACTTCACCATTTTAAATACTATTTGGAATGGGCATCCTAATCCATGAGCGTGCAGTGTTTGTCTTTTTTGTTCCATAAAACACATACTTGGAATTGAAATCTATATTAAAATTGCCTACTAACACTATTTTACAATCTTCGCCAGGCATATTTTAACTATCTTTCTACCCCAATTTTTTTTCCCCGTGTAGGGGAAGTGGGGTAGAAAGCAGCAAAAGTTCTGGCATTTACCCCACATTTGTGTGCATGTAAATGGGCCCCAAAACCGGCCATCTGTCCTAAGCGGAGGCATACTAATTTTTAGTGACATAACTATTATGCCATGGTGAGGTATTCTATGTTAGAATGTAACCACAGAAAGTAAGACAGTTATTAACAACTTCTAATTTATAATATGACATTAGCAAAATTTATCGGTAAAAATTTTGGTATAGTGAAAGGTAACAAGAAAATTATAGATGTAATAAAGTCTCAACATTTTTTTTGGAGAAAAGATTTGGTGTACTAATGTAAACAATTTATTAATATAGAGTTCTATTTAAAGTCAGAGCCCAATTATCACAGGCAAAGGGGCAACAGCCCGGGGCCCCTCAACAAAAGGTGAGAGCAATTACTTAGATTAGAAATTAATATATACTGAAATGGTAATAGAAAAAAAACTGAATTTCTCCTGTATATATATCTGTTACACATTATTGGTAGGAACATTGGAACATATACACTGTGTGAAATGTAAATCTCATGCATGTCAAAGAAAGCTTAAACCATGGGAAAAAAAAAAGAGTTTGAATAAACATGTTACCTATATTAAAAAATAATTGTATACTAGTACTTTAAGTTTACTTTTAGAATCATGAAAATATGCTACTTTCATGCTTCATTACTACTTACCACATAGTTTTATGAATTTTGCCAGCTAAGAATTTAGCAGAGCAGAGCAGTGCAGAGAATGGTGAGCGGAAAAAACGCCGCCGGAAAAAACGCCGCCGGAAATAACGCCACCGGAAAAAACGCCACATGGAAAAAACGCCACCCGGAAAAAACGCCACATGGAAAAAACGCCACCCGGAAAAAACGCCACTTTTAATAGCTTTATGATGTAACATAATCGTCATATGCTAATCGATGAGGAAAGGAGCGTAGCCAGAATTTTTTTTCGGGGAGGGGGTGGGGGGGTTGTATGAGAAATAATTTTGTATTGATAAACTTAATTTCTTATTGACAACAAAAATCTGAAAGCTCTTAATAAATAGGGAAATACATCCCGATATCCCACTCACTTCTTTAAATTAAATGTTAGTCTAATTCTAATGTTTTTAAACAAATTTTTAAATACTGAAAAAAACAATAACTTTTTAAAGGAAACTGGTTTAAAATGATTTAAAACTCATTTCTTAAAATGTAAATATTGGCTATGTATAACTGTGATTATAATTAATAGTTAATTAGTTTTGTTAGAATAATTAATTAGTTTTGTTTGAATAGTTTTAATAATTATATGTTTACTATTTTTGATACTGAAAAGCTTATTGCCCTTCACAGACTTTGAACTGTAAGCCTTCTTATGAGAAATCTTAAACTTTCTAAATCACCTCATTAATGCAAGGGAGTATATTTTACTTATTGGGAATTTCTGCAGGAGGGCTGTATAAAAAGTAAAAGTTTGTATTTTTTACTTACATTTAATTTCCTGAAAATTTTATTCGACACCATAAAGTAACTTTGTAATTAATTATATATGTCTAAGATCAATATTTAAAGAAGAAAACCGTAGATCAGTGCTTTTAAGACAACCTCTCTAATAGGAATTGGAAGGAATTATGACTTCTGTTTAATATTAAAAATATAAAACTTTTTACCTTCAGTGTAAGTTATGATGAAATAAGTTATTTTGATTTTGTGTTTAAGGTCCTTGATATACACGAGGGCTGTCTGCTTAATTAAGGCATGCCTTGGGCGGAGAACTTTTTGAGGGGCTCTAACGCTTATTCAGGTTACAACTGGAGAAAACAGTCGCGCCGTAGGCCAGAACCCTAGACCTACACACCTCAGCCCTTTACCAAATTGTCACGAAATTAGTAGAAAGTATTTATATTATAATGCAAAAGGTTAAAAATAATTGTTTTAAGCTTTATAAGATAAATTTATATCTTATAAAGCTCTTTCTCTTGCCTGTCTTTTATATGCCAAAAAAAACAACAAAAAAAAACATTAAAACATGAAAAAAATAAATCCTTATCCCCCCCCCCCACACACACACACACCTATGTGTTAATTAAAATCTCAGTTATGGATTTTATTTCTTTGATATCTCAACACTTCCATGTCATCAGAGTACCTGCATGCAGTTTTGGAGTCATAGCCCCTTAAAGTTTCATTTACTATTAAGTAATTGGCAATCTTTTTTTTTTATTATTATTAACGGAAACCAAAAGCTTTCTAGGAAAGTCTTCCCCCACCCTTCCTTAGCGCCTACCGAAATATGCCCAAATTGAATTATTGAATTAGACATGTGCTTTCCCCCACTTCTGTAAAACAAAGTACATTAAACCTCATAATTCAACTAAATACCTCATTCCACCCCACCCCACACCCATTTTCTGCAAAACAAAAGAAATTTATTTTATGTATTTAATTAAATTATTACACAAATATCTTTTCAGGTGGCGTTTTTTCCGGCGGCGTTTTATCCGGCGGCGTTTTATCCAGGTGGCGTTTTATCCGGTGGCGTTTTTTCCAGGTGGCGTTTTTTCCGGCGGCGTTTTTACCGGTGGCGTTTTTTCCGGCGGCGTTTTTTCCTACATTCGCAGAGAATATATCAAAAAAAAAAGTTCATGAAGTAATGTTAATTAAAAGCAGAACAACATGAGCATTCTTTTAGCTTTAAACAGAAGCTATTACGAAACATTAGGACACAAACTTTTTCAAATCGAGGCTTTGACAACCTAAAATGCACAGATGTAACAGGCAAGGGGGGGGGCAATTGCCCCCTAAAATTCGAGACTTGTGATGTACAGATACAAACAGTATGTTAATCCCATAATCCTTAATAAGCTTGATACAATTCGAAAATTAAAAAAAAAAAAACCTAATCCCTGAAGTCAATCTCTCAATCTTATTTCTTAAAATGAACACTGGATCCATTCTCATGCTAAAATATATTCAACAACACAGTATATCAATGTTTGTTTATTTCCTTTCCCATGTTGTTTCGTGTGACGTCACATGTAAACACGTCCATTACTAGACGTGTGAAATACATAGGGGTCAGTTTTGTTGGAGCTAAATAATTTTTATTAAACTAAATATATTTAACTGAATTCAAATTTAAGATGCTAAAAATTTATTTTGCCCAATTGTTTTCCCCTGGCCTTGCATCAGCCATCTATTTCATCAAGTTTTTTTTCATGTGCTAATTAGGCTTAAGTTTTGTTTATGTTATTCACCCATGGGTTAAACCTATCTTAATTGTATGAAAGTTCAACTAAAAGATATTAATATCAGTTTAAAAATAAAATTCAAATGGTTTTAAACTTCTTCATAACCCTAAATAGTAGTAGTATCTCTAATAAGTTAGAAATGTAAACAAAATAAAACCCCTACTTCTTATTGGAAAAAAAAAATTAATTAAATAAATAAATTTGAAATAATATACTTTTTATTCATTGAAGACCCAAGACAACTTCAAAGTAAAGTTTAAAAACCTAAGCTCAAGATTTAATAAAGTTTTTGTGTTTAGTTGTTGACTACTGCTGCTGGATGAAATAGCCTCTGAACTATGGCACAGTAGTTTAATGATGTAATGCTTCCTGAAAAATAAGGGTCTTCCTTTTGACAAATAGATGCTTAGGTTATCTAAAGAATCATGGGGGTAAGAGAATTAGTTTTGGTTAGGGTAGGACTTTTAACTAATGTTTAAACCATGGGTGAAGAGTGAAAAGCCTGAAGTGAAAGGCAATTTTCTGAGGTTGTTTTCAATATGCAAATTTATTGAGCCTTTATTTTATGCAAATGTTGCATACATTTTTATTCTGTAACTGTAAAATTAACCTGTTTTATATAGTATATAAAGTGACTGCTTTATGAGAAAACACACAGGCCAGGCTGCTGATACAGCTAGAAGGTTGCCCTAGTCATGGGAAGGGCATGATGTATTTCTGCCAGATATTTTATAAAAGGCTTGCATTGGAACTGGAAATTTTTCCATTTAAATTTATTGCAGATGGCCTGGTTTATCTTAAAATCTGAAATTGTTTTTAAATTTTTTTTTGTTTTGTAAGTGTTCTTTTTGTGCAATGTTTAAATAAATTTAAGTAGAGAAAATATAAAGTGTCGTCAATTTTTTAAGCCTTCACCTCTAGTGGTACAACTGAAACTGTGGGTCATTTTTATGACATACTTGGCATTTCATCCATGGACCCAACAGTGATAGCCCCGAGCGTGGTTTTGCTCAGCCACCTGGGGTGAAGAAGACTTAAGAAATATGGTTTCTACTAGTGAACCCATAGGAACTGTAATGGCCTTTCCAAAGCTAAACCGGGATAATTACAAGCTATGGAAATATAGCATCAATATGTACCTAGCAGGCCAAGATCTGTCAGAATATTGTTCAGAGTCTCTAGTGGAGGAAGTCAACAAAGCAGCCAAGGATGTATCTGCCACCACTTCAGAAGTTAAGGATTTGAAGAAGGAAAAGAAAGCTTTGGCCATCATCTGCCTTAGTATAGAAGAAAACTTAAAAAGCCTGCTTTATGAAGCCAAAACTCCAGCTTAAGCATGGACGCTGTTAAAATCTGCATTCGAGCCCTGTAGTCGAGCTAGAATAGCTGCTCTTAGAAGAACTTTCTTTCAAATTCAGTATGAAAAGTCTGACGGCATGGACAATTACATTGGTAAAGTTTTGGAAGCTGCAAAAGACCTAAAATTGGCAGGGAAGGATATTGCTGATGATGAAATCGCTTTCCAGCTGTTGGACAATCTGCCATATAGCTATGAAAATTTAGTCGTCCAACTGTACAGGCTATCTGATGAAGAATTTACAACTTCAGAAATTAGAAAACAGCTGCTGGCCGAAGCTGATCGTCAAAAGTGCAAGGTAACGACATAGCTGCCAAGTGTTCCGTTTTATACGGATTCGTTCCGTTTTTTGAGCTTTGTTCCGTAAATACGTTTTTAAGCCAAAATGTTCCGTTTTTCAGCTTCTGTGTTAGAATTTTTAAAAATTATAAGAAAAAAGGAAAATTGTGTACATATTTAGCTTTTGGTAAATCATTTATCCTTGTAGACAAGTCAATAAATTTAATTAAATGATATTTATCTTATTATTCTTTCAAGTATTTATTACATTAAACATTTAAGTGTATTGTAGAAACTGAGCTAAGTTAAGAATATTTTATTTTTATAAATTAATGCTTATATATGCACATCATCTCTCTACACATGATAATTTAATTTTGTGAATGTAAGATCTTTAATTGTATATTTAATCATACATTTCATGATCACACACTTTGTTCCTTATTTCTGATTTTATGAGCACGTGCTGTGTTCCTTATTTTTTTCTTGGAAGGTTGGTAGCTATGTAACGGAGACTGTTAATCATCAAGCTCTGGTCTCTGTGAAAAAGAGGAATACCTGGTCCAGAAAAGAAATAATATGCTACCAGTGTCGGAAGCCTGGGCATTTAAAGAGGAGTTGTTTTCAACTAAAGAATCGACCACCCCAGAAAAAAAGACTCTCAACAAAGGAAATTCTCAAACAAGCTTATTCATCAGGGTCCCCAAAAGCAGACTGAAGGAGACAAGCAAGCACATTTTGCAGCTCTCCTAAGTGAATCGTCCTCTTTAGAAGTTGTGTTAGACAGTGCTGCAACATGTCATTTCATCACTAGAAGAAATGCGTTCCAGAACCTGGAGCCTATGAACAGCAGTGCCGCAACAGCAGAAGGATCTACAAGAATACTGGGGGTTGGTGATGTCAGTCTTCAAATCCCTTCAGGTACTGTTTCTTACAATTTGACTTTAAAAAATGCTTATTATGCACCTGATATGTGCAAAAACTTGGTTTCAGTCAGATGTTTATGTGAGGAGGGTTTTAAAGTGAATTTTTCTAATGATAAAGGAAGTGTCTGTAATGAAAAGGGTGAGGTTGTGTTTTTTGCCCCTCTCAAGGACAGATTTTATTCAATTTTAACAAGTTATGTAAATAATGATTCGGCAGATGGAGCTTTTATTACAAACAAAAATTTAATGTTATGGCATTCTAGATTTGGCCATTATAATAGTAAAACTCTTGTGGAATTTTCAAAATCTTCAAATGTTATTGGTTTAAATAAATTAGAAAGTAAGGCTGAGGAATGTGAATTTTGCAACCTTGCCAAGAGCACTAGAGCGAGTCACCCAGAAATGGATAGGATTCAAACTTCTGAAATTCTTGAACTTTTACATTTGGACCTTTGGGGCCATTCCCCTGTCTCTTCTTTGGGTAATGCTAGATATTTTATGTCTGTAGTAGATGATTTCTCAAGATATTCATTTGTGTACACCCTTCAAACAAAAGATGAAGCTCTAAAATTTTTTAAACAGTATAAATCCTTTGTAGAAAAACAGAAAGGTAAGAAGATAAAAGCAATTAGAACCGACCAGGGAGGAGAGTTTATCTCAAATGAATTCGAGGAATTTTTAAGAGAGCAGGGAATAAGGCATGAAAAAACTAACCCATATTCGCCCCAAATGAACGGGATTGCCGAGAGGCTTAACAGAAGTTTATTGGATGGTGTTCGTTCTGTATTATTCCAAACTGAATTGCCCCATTCACTTTGGGCAGAATTACTGTTAACACAGAATTATCTTAAAAATAGATTCCCACATAAAAAGTTAAATGGTAAAGCCCCTTTAAATATTTGGATAAATAAAACATTCTCAGTGAAACATTTAAAAATTATAGGTAGTAAAGTTTTTGCCCATATTCCTAAACATAAAAGCAAATTTGATAAAAGAGCCCGGAAGGGAATTTTGATAGGGTATGCTTCCAGCACAAAGGGATACAGAATATGGTACCCGGGGACAACTTCAGTTGAAGAAACGAAGCATTTAAAAATAAATGAGAATGATTTCAAATTTGAAACAGAAAACAAAGATTTTAGTACAGTTGATATAAATTTATTTAATGATTTTAAAAACTTTGATAGTGATTCACTGAATTTACCTAGTCATGATTCAACCCAATTATCACCTCCTAAAATTGATTGGAAGAGGGTAGAAATACCAAGTAGGAGGGGGAAAACAAAAGGCCGTATAGATATTTATTACTATCCAGAAAAAGGGATCAGGCTGCGAAGTAAAAAAGAAGTAGAAGAATATTGTAAGGAAAGGGACATACCATATGACCCCAAAGACCAGTGGCACAGAGCATAGATCTTTTAAGGACTAGATAGGAAATCTCCATGCTTTGCGTCGACCACCAGGTCATGTGATTCGTAATCCCCACCCTCGAGTTGAGGACTGGGTTAATTGGCGGTAAAGCCTCTTTGCGTAGTTTGAGTGACAGCTTGTTCAGCAAATAGCTTTCAGGGCTTTCAACCTTGCTGGTATGATTGATGGCGATTACGTGCGTTTGAGTTCGCAGAGGTAGGAGGAAAAGAAAAAAAAAAAAAAAAAGATTATTTAGGTAAGATGCAAAGTGAAATGGCGTAGCTCGATGATAATATTTATGTAGGATAATAAATATTTCAATCGTATTTTTTAATTTTCGATCGTAAATTTCACTACATATTTTTCAAATAAAATGCTGCAGAATATTTTTGTATTTATCACCCTAATGTTTATAGTAATTATTTATAGTAACGTGACCAAAATTTCTATTTTGAGGCAGCTAGTTAATTTTTAAAAGTCAAATAAAAGCAGAAACTAGTGCAATACAGTATTCTATTTTAAAGTTTTTTTTATAGACGAAACAGTTTTGTTTTCATTGAAGGAACAATTACTATTCATAGTGTTCTTGGTATTTAAATATTTGCTTTCAGTAGTCAAGGCGTCCTCGAAAATAAAGAACATCTGCTCATTATATTTATAGTGAGATCTTCACTTTGCTCCACTAAGAAAGTTATTTCCTTTTATATGTTCCTTTTATATGAAAATCGGGATAGCGAATAGTCATGTACCAATCCTAAAGAAAATCTGTCACTTTGAGTGACATTGGATTGTTGCTTCATCATGGCACAGTATTTATGTTACTGTAAATGGTATGGGTGAAGTGTGAAGGTCCCGGGTTCGGGTCCCATTGCGCGTCCGTCGACTAACCGTTCGGAGTTTTCCGTGATTCTCTCCAAAACTGCGTAAATGCGGGTTAGGACCCCTTAGAAAGACCACCACGGAGGGCATCCCCCCCCCTTGTGCTGTTCTTCTGACGAGGATTTATAAGAGGGCTTCGAGCCAAGCACACAAATCCGATATACGTGTTTGCAACAACAAATTAAGTAGCTTACACGGTTAATCAAAAAGACTTAGTTTAGATTATTAACAAGTATTCAATAATTTAACAATAAGCTCATTTTAATTAACTAATAAACAAATGATGGTTAAATTAGTTTTATTGGTTCTTTTTCTTTAAGGAATAATTACATTTAATGAATTCGATAAGTTTAGGTAAAATTTCGTCAAAAATGTGCGTCCCCCCACTTTTTTTCTTAGGACTACAACACTGCATGTGTTTAAAGCTGTTTTGTAATATAGCAATGCCTGAAAAATATTTATTTCAAGAACGCCGAACGATCAGAATAAATCGAAAGAATCAGATAAGTTACTCCTTTCAACTCTACCGCTGCTTTTGTGAATATTCTTTCAATTACTTTTAAGTAGACAAGCCAAACAGAAAAATTCACTATACTCTATTAAGAGCATCCCATGTATTCATAAAAAAAAGTACCATTTTAGTGCAAACCATAGAACAGAAGATCTATGGTGTAAACGTGCTGTGTACAAAAGAGTCGTAGTCGTTTGTCAAACAACTAACACACGAAGCGGCAAAGATGTTTAACAAGTACTTGAAAGAGATCATTAGTCATATGACAGCCTAAGTAAAGGGTAATATGAAGCAGGAACACACGAACGTGCAAAGACGAGCTTATAAAAGCCTATTGTGTATAAAAATCATTAAAGTAGTATGGTAAGAATTACCAGTACACTAGTGTATCGTTGCACCCTGCGATGCTGAATGCCAGCATAGGATGCCGACATAAACAGTTGCACTTCAACACAATGTGATTGCCGTACAATATGTTTTCGAGTTGTTAAAAAGGAGACCTTCAAGTTCAAGCAAGGGTTTACATACACATACTGCTGTAGACATAATCCAACATATTGTCGTGGGCCATCGACGACTGAGGAAGCTGGAATACTGTAAATATGTATTCCAAGCCATGTTCATCAGATAATATGCGTCATGTTTTCTCATATACATTTCTATAGATTTGCAAAAAGGGGTGAGAGTCATAAAAGGATTAAGGATGTAAAGAGTGGGTCTTTTCAGTTTTTATTCAATTGAAAATCTCAATTACTTCTGTGCTTATTGACACCAATTTGTGCAATTGTTTAAATTACAACCTAAAATGCGCCCCCCTCTCTCTATTCTAAACTGTAGTTTTCTAAAATGTGTTGTCAAATTTCGTCGATTTATGCTTGCTATTAGCTGATTTTTGTTGAGTGAGATTTTATTAAATCTCATGAATGTTAAATAAACGCTTGTTTTCTTTTTTGTAATAATATTTTGCATGACAAACATTCTTTAATAATATTTTAAACTCCAACCGAATAAGGAGGGGGTGCAGAATTTTGGAAAGGAATGTAAAGATCAATTTACGCGCACCCCAGTAAAATATTTAAAAGTGATTATGAATGTACACACATAAAAATTATAACTTCGCTTTCTTTACTTTGGCAACATACTACATCCATTCTGTGTACTCCTACCATGCTGACGAAAGTTCTTACTTTTTGGAAATTTGCATTTGGAAATTTTGGAAATTTGCCGTCAAGGACAGGTACTTCAGCTAGTAATGAAATAAAATATGTTTTACAATCATATAGTATGTGCAATTTATTTAATGAAAATTTTAAAAATTAAAAAGCGTCGTAAACAAGAAAGTGGAATATTTCAAAATTAAAATTTTAAAAATTATGGCTTAATTATGTTTAAAAAAGGCATATTTGTAAGATAAATTAATCTGCTCAAGTTAGCACGCCTTACAAATACAATCCTGAAAAACTAAGTTATAAATAAATGAGTTCTTATTTTAAAAAAAGATAAAAAGTACAAATTAAACTTAGGTTACTGAAACTTATGCTAAAAACAGTAAGGTAACTTTAAACCGTGCTTACTCAAAAATAATTTTTCATAAACTGTCTATAACAACCAAATTTCTCTGTATGTGTCTTATTTTAATGAAACTTTCCAAGTTGTAACTGGTGTTAATATAAATGGATTCATATTAAACCTGGACGAGAAAAACGTTTAAAATGTTTACAATCGTATGTATTAATATACATATGTAATCATGATCTTTTAAATTACAATTTGAAACCAAACAAAAAAAAAAATACTAGATATGTACTTATTTTTAAAAGAAATCCTTCATTCTGTAAAAAATATATTTCACTTCATTTGCAATTTTAAGTATATTTAACTATAAGTATACATGCATTTTAAATTTGATTTTTCCTGCGCATAGGGAAATGCTCCATTTAAAAAAAAAAAAAAAAAAAAAAAAAAAAAAAAAACCAAATTTTTACCTTTCCTGAAAAATCTATGAAAGAAATTGAGTCTTATCTCAAGATCTGAAATGTGTCACAGTGTATCACTATAGAAAAAATAAAATAATAATCATGCTACTACTATTAATTTGATCCAAAAAGTATAAAACCGCAAATGTCTAAAATACATGTATATTTCTTTCTTCATCCCTCTAATCCCATGCACTTTTTGCGGCGAAGAGCGCTTTTCTAGTCCTTTAGTGATAAATGAATCCAAAATTCCGTGACAGCTGTCTATACGCGACCCGAAGTGAGATCTGGAAAACGGAAAACGCCCACCAGTAGGAAATCTGTCCCTCCTTCCGTCCATCCTCCCGTACGTGTTGCGGTCGGAATCTCCATACTCATTTCTCTTCTACGTCCCTATCCTAGTTCTATGGCACAGAGAGGGAGGGGGAGCAGGGGAAAAATCCCCAGGGCCTCAGCTTGTGAAGGGGCCCCGCTTTTGCTGTTTATATAATACTTAATTGTGTGTTGTCAGTTTTGTAAAAAAAAAGTCCAAATTCAGATTATGTCCAGGGATGTTTCAAAATTACTTTTTTAATGAAATTACAAAAAGCCAGCTAGAGCATAAACCACCAACTTGACAAAAACGAGGACTGTTAGTGATCGAGTCTTCTTTTAATAGAAAAGTAGACATTGACGGTGTTAATCAACGGTTTGCGATGACTAAAAGTAGGAAAGATTTATTTAACATGAAATCATTGTTAAATAGTGGAGGAAAGGAAATAGCCAGAGTAGAGAGACTATGGGCCCGCTCAACCTCCGAAATTTTGAATTTTCCTTAACAAAATGTTAAAGATAAAGACTTCCTATGAGAAATTTCCACTTTTTTGGCCTTCTGAATTTTTTTTGGCTGCCTGCTTGCATGGAAGTATGAATAAAAATATTAATTTGTCAATACTGAGGAAACATGCCATGCAAAAATGTTAACGTTTCAAACATAGTTTCTCTATGGAAATGACGAAACCTTCAAAACAATATGTTGGTATTTTTTAGAGCATGGATGTTTATTAAAGTATAATACTCTTTTAAATTAATAATTTGAATTCTATTAACTATTTTCGAATTACTATCAATTTAAAGTTTCTTTAAATGATTAATAATTTTAATAAGGAATAAATGATTGATCTAATATGACATCAAAGGGATTTCTGGATAGCAAAGGGACCCAAAAGATTTTATCCCCGGGGCCCCGACTTGGCTCTCTGCGCCTCTGCCAAAGACTTTAGTTGGACACCCCAAAGGAAAGTAACATTCAGTGATAGTAGTGTGGATGAGGATGAATCTGAGGAAACTAAATCTGAAGGCGAGGCACTTTGTGCAGATATAAAAATTCCAAAAACTTTTGGAATCCCAGGGTCTACCAGAAAAACAAAAATGGCACGAGGCCATGAAAACAGAAATGGAGACTTTAAAGAAAAGGGAAGTTTTTGAACTAGTTCCCAGACCTGACCAAGCTAGAGTATTGGGCAGCAAGTGGGTCTTTACAGTTAAAGAAAGTGAGTCGCAAAAGGTTAAAGTCTTTAAAGCGCGCCTTGTAGCTCAGGGATTCCGACAAATAGGAGGGATCAATTATTTTGACACTTTTTCACCTGTAATTTCATTTTCCCTGGTCAGGGTTTTCTTTGTCATTTTTAGAATATACAAAAATTGGATAACTTTACATTTGGACATAAAGTGTGCATATCTTTATGCACCACTAAATGAATTGATTTACATTGAGCAGCCTGAAGGATTCCTTGAGAGAGGTAAAGAATCTTATGTAATGAAATTGGTTAAAGCCCTTTATGGGCTTCATCAAGCAGGTAGAGAATGGTTTTTAGAATTAGACAGTACGTTCAAAGAATTGGGTTTACTAAAAATGGGTAGTTGTAACTGCTTATACATGTATAAATTTAAAGTAATTCTACTAGTATATGTAGATGATTTTGCAATCTTTGCTGAAAATAACAAAATTTTAAATGAAGTGGTAAATCTCATTAAATCAAAATTTGAAATTAAAATTCTAGGAAAAATTAAAAACTTTCTGGGTGATGAATTTGAAGAAGTAAATGGACGGGTTCTGATGCACCAACAAAAATATATTGAAAAATTAACAGAAGTTTTTAAAGATATCCCCAGGGTTAAATGCAAATTACCGCTTTCCCCGGGTGCAATGTTAAATAAAACTTCTGAAGCAGTAAACATTGATGTTCCTTATCGAGAATTAGTTGGCTGCCTCTTGTACCTTGCTTCAAGAACCTGACCTGATATTCAATACTCTGTAATAGCTCTGTCCCAATTTTCAAGTGCACCCTCGTGGACACATTGGAAATACTTATGTCAAATTTTCCAATATGTAGTTAATACTAAACATTTTTCAATAAATTTATCTAGAATTTCAAACAATCATTTAAAAGTTTATTCAGATGCCAGTTGGGCTTCAGACTTAATCAGCAGAAAGTCAATTAGTGGTTATGTTCTCCTGCTTGATGAAGTACCAGTCATTTGGAATTCGTCCAAACAAAAATTCACTGTCCTATCTAGTATGGAGGCAGAATACATTGCTTTGTCAGATGCTATTAAAGAAATGTGTTGGTTACTAAGAATATTGGATGAATTAAAAGTCTTAAATTTAAAAATGGAAAAACCACTTGTTTACTGTGACAACCAAAGTACTCTGTTTTTTTTCAAAAAATAATGTAGAAAATTCAAGAACAAAATATATTGATACAAGAACTTTTTATGTGAAAGAAAATTTAGACAAATTTCAACTTAAACATGTGTCAGGAAAGGCCAATGTGGCTGACATTTTTACAAAGGCTTTACCCTTTGATGTGTTTTCATTCTATTGTGAATGGTTATTTGGCTAATGCAGGGCCTGGGGAAAGGGGGGCATTTTGTTGGAGCTAAATAATTTTTATTAAACTAAATATATTTAACTGAATTCAAATTTAAGATGCTAAAAATTTATTTTGCCCAATTGTTTTCCCCTGGCCTTGCATCAGCCATCTATTTCATCAAGTTTTTTTTCATGTGCCAATTAGGCTTAAGTTTTGTTTATGTTATTCACCCATGGGTTAAACCTATCTTAATTGTATGAAAGTTCAACTAAAAGTAATTAATATCAGTTTAAAAATAAAATTCAAATGGTTTTAAACTTCTTCATAACCCTAAATAGTAGTATCTCTAATAAGTTAAAAATGTAAACAAAATAAAACCCCTACTTCTTATTGGAAAAAAAAAATTAATTAAATAAAAAAAATTGAAATAATATACTTTTTATTCATTGAAGACCCAAGACAACTTCAAAGTAAAGTTTAAAAACCTAAGCTCAAGATTTAATAAAGTTGTTGTGTTTAGTTGTTGACTACTGCTGCTGGATGGAAATAGCCTCTGAACTATGGCCCAGTAGTTTAATGATGTAATGCTTCCTGAAAAATAAGGGTCTTCCTTTTGACAAATAGATGCTTAGGTTCTCTAAAGAATCATGGGGGTAAGAGAATTAGTTCTGGTTAGGGTAGGACTTTTAACTAATGTTTAAACCATGGGTGAAGAGTGAAAAGCCTGAAGTGAAAGGCAATTTTCTGAGGTTGTTTTCAATATGCAAATTTATTGAACCTTTATTTTATGCAAATGTTGCATACATTTTTATTCTGTAACTGTAAAATTAACCTGTTTTATATAGTATATAAAGTGTCTGCTTTATGAGAAAACACACAGGCCAGGCCAGTGTTGCCAGATCTTGCGACTTTTCGCAAATTTTGCTACTTTTGAAAGCATCATGCGACTAAATTTTATGACTTTGCGATTTTGCTACTTTCTTGCTACTTTTTTTGATTTCGCGAATTTTAAGTATTTTTCAGGAAAAAAAGAATTCTAAGTTTTAAATTAGTAAAATTTTTATTTACATTGAGCCTTTCTTGCTTCTAACAGTCCATAGCTCAGTGGGTTTGCGCCCTCATCTCCGTCACCTGCCTGCGAGCGGGAGGTCTTGGGTTCGAATCCCCTTAACCCATGATTCTTTCTTCTGTTGTGTTCTTTGTCTGTAAATATTATTTGGAAATATATAATATTAAGCCGGATATTCAATGGTATAAGACAGTCCTCGAGATTGTAGTCAGAAACCTCAAGAAAATCACAAACAAAAAACAGTCTTACATTTTTCTCTCTCTTTCTATCTTCTCCTCCCTCCCATTTACTCGGGCCTTGGCTTAGAAATGATAGGAAATGGAACAATTATATGGAACTTGGTTTCTAATTCGAAATTATTTACCTACGAAAGAAATGAAAAACAAAATCACCTGTAAATGTGATATGTTTATTTTAGACATGCGGGTGTGGTATGGGGGGGGGAATTTTTACACTGTATAAAACTACGTATCAAAACCAATGGACTGACCATACAAATCGGCACAACGATTTTACATGGCATCACTTGATCCGACGTCACACTATGACGTCACTCGTCACCTTTGCGACTTTTTGCTACTTTTTTATCAACCTCTTGCGATTTCTGTTCAAAACTTTCTGGCAACACTGGGCCAGGCTGCTGATACAGCTAGAAGGTTGCCCTAGTCATGGGAAGGGCATGATGTATTTCTGCCAGATATTTTATAAAAGGCTTGCATTGGAACTGGAAATTTTTCCATTTAAATTTATTGCAGATGGCCTGGTTTATCTTAAAATCTGAAATTGTTTTTAAATTTTTTTTTGTTTTGTAAGTGTTCTTTTTGTGCAATGTTTAAATAAATTTAAGTAGAGAAAATATAAAGTGTCGTCAATTTTTTAAGCCTTCACCTCTAGTGGTACAACTGAAACTGTGGGTCATTTTTATGACATACTTGGCATTTCATCCACGGACCCAACAAGTTGATCATCCAATACGAAGCCGCGCAGCGTCGCAGAGGGAATAGAGCATTTCGACGGACGGCTCCTCGCTGCGATCGGTCGCCGTCTTGCGTGACAGCTTGGGGTTCTCGTAATGTATTTCAATGGGAAAAACCCGATTTTCAACATTCAAAAAAAGTATTAAATTTAATTTTTTGGATGATTGTGATGGATGGAATTTGTTAGTCAGACCTTCGACTTTTGTGTCCCAGGTGGCGTTTAATATTTTAAAAAGCTTAACATATAATATTTTAATGATATTTCAAGCGACTTTTTCCGCTGGTACTGCGTTCGGAAAGACAACATTATGTACGGGAATGAACACAACGCTTGTTTTAAGATTCGGCAGGTTATTCGGATTACTGTTTGTTTACAAATATCATTGTTGTGCAAGCGAAATTTTCTTACGTTGTGTGAGATTTATGCAATAAAGTTTTGTTTTTGAATTATAATTCATCGGATATGCTGTATGCCCCCAAAAACATCAAATTCCATTAATATTAAAGAAGTGTTTATTTAAATTCCTATTACGATGTATTCAGATTGTTTTTTTCTTTTATAAAAAATAATATGTACTGTTTGTTATTATTATCATAGTGTTCTTTTAAATATGTAACGCCTGTAAAATAAGACCATTTATCCCATTAATAAAAAAAATGTAACAAATGCATCGCATAACATATTTGTACATGTAATTAATCTAAATATGAATTAAAAAAATAATCCAATAAATCAACTAAATTAAAGACGTAGACTAATTAATTTAATCTTTACTTAGTTGCATAATTATTTAAATTGACAGTAAACATGAGTGCAAAATGTAAATTTATAAT
>JAWZYV010016668.1:0-95000 GCA_038373885.1 Cheiracanthium punctorium
TGATTAGATTTTAATATTTTGTGAAAATTGAGTACATGTTTGTTTCATTTCTGAAAAATCGCAATGGAATAGGATGAAATTTAGAATTATGTTAGGTGGCAGGTTAATTGGAACTATAGATGGCAAAAGTGTTTTAAATATTTCGTAGATTTTTATATTTTGTGAAAATCGTATAATTGTTTGTTCTCGCATCCCTCAAAATTGGCTCATGAGAATAGAATGGAATTTAGTAACGTGAGAGATGGTCACTCAACTTCAACTATAGGCGTCGAATTTCTTTATAATATTGATTGGATTTGGAGATTTTGTTAAAATTGAGTACATTCCTGAAAATTGAGTACAATTTCATATCTAAAAACGGTAAGGAAATAGAATGAAATTTCGAAATATTATGTGATGGGACCTTTTGACTTTAAAAGCTCACCCCACTAAAATAACACCTTAATTTTGAAAATAAAGTGCTTTCAATATCGAGAGCCAGCAATTGTTTACTCTCTTACATGCAATCTTTTAATAACACACAGAAATTATAACGTTGTTTTCAATAATATAGCCAATATGCAAATTCGTTTTTTGTACTCTTACACTATTACCTGCTTCTGCGCGTTTATGATTACATGGGCATATTCATTTTTATGCATATCAGTTTCTTTTGTCATATTTCACTTTTATATAAAGGCTTTTACTTGTACGTAAACGTATTCGATATCCTTTTCACTTATTAATTATATTTAATCTATAGTGCAGTGTATTATTATTCTTTGTTCCAGTTATTTTTAACACTAGGCTGCTATTTCGCTCCATACCAGAATTTTGTCTACCTGCTTTTGTCTACGCGATCTTGTCGACAGGTTTTGTAGATATGGATTTTCCAAAAGTGTTTGCCAGATAATGTGGAGGGGGAGTAATAAAATATTGTAATTCGCAAAAGGGTTTCAATTTTTGATAATGGATTGCTAAGTTCGATGCCAAAACGTGCAACTTTATAATAAAGGGTGAGTATAGTTAGAAAATGCCTGACGAAGATTGTAAAATAGTATCAGTAGGCGATTTTAAAATAGATTTTAATGCTTGAAATCTATTTCAAGAATTGAAAATAGATATATATATTTCAAATAAAAGAAGTATTTTATGGAACAGAGAAGACAAATACGGTACAATCATAGATTATGATATACTTTCCAAATGGCATTTATAAAGGTCAAGTATAGTTTGACTATGATTGGCGAAAAGTACTAAACAATTTTGGTAGGCGATTTAGTATAGCTTTCAATTCCAAAGAAGTGTTTTGTGGAACAAGGAAGGAAAACACGGCACTCATGGATTATGATGCCCATTCCAAACAGTATTTAAAATGGTAGAGGATAGTTGGAATAGGCGGAGAATACGGAGCGAAATTTTCCCTTTTCACTACTCTGTCAGTTACACAGTTAACATGCGCTGCAGAATCACATGTTCATTCGTTGACATCTAAACTTTAAAATTTTGAATTTTCAGTCGAAACCTGTATTTATATTAATTTTTGCTCACTTTTCATTTCACTTTCTAAGTGTGTCCATTTTTAAGTCTTAGAGTGTGTTTAAAAATTTACTTATCAAAACTGGTATGTAAATGAGCCTATTCATAATTTTTTTTAATTCAAAGCCAAAAGTTTTTAAAAATAAATCATAAGTCGAAAAACAATTTACATATTTTATTCAACTATTTCTCATATTCATAGCATATCCAATTAAAACTAAAACCAAACACTGGAGTTTTAGTTTTTTAGAAACATGGTCCACGAGGGTACAAGGCCTGCACTGCCCATCCAGGCCTTCTCAACAGTGGGCTCAAGGTAACGAAAGCATTTGGCCCGACCGTCAGCCTCACGCGAAGTCCCCTAATGCAGTGGTAAGTCCTTAAGCAAGATTGGTCCTTATTTTATCAAACTTTTCAAGGGATGAAACGCTGAGTTGAACTAGGCTAGACTGGGAATCGAATATACATATATATCTATATATATTAAATCAAAAACGTGTCAAAATTCCAAAGTACTAAAAAGTTTTTAAATTGCGCACTTGAGAACAAATGAAATTCGTAATCTAAGGTCGCATAATTCCGCCACTAGCAGTCCCAAGCAATTCCTTTGTAATCTTATAAACGGTCCCGGTGTTCAGTCAAACTGGCACGGCACCTTAAAATCCAAAACAATCCTTGTAAAAACCGCAGCCCAGATTTGGGATTAAACAATTCATGCAAAGCTCACGGTTGATAATACGGCTCAAAAGTTGATAAAACAGCTCGCATAGCCTGTAGAGCTGTCTTTTACGTGGGCTCAGTTGTTATGTAAATCTTACTGAAGAGATATCTAAATCGAAAGTGTGGATGAATTTGCATTGACAGCCGTAAATTGCGCGAGGAATCCGAGGCACTCAAGCATCCTGTTAACATCAACGACTATTGCACTCTCAGCGCCATGCAAGACTCCTAGAACCGTCGTCGGTCCGACTGCGAGATTCCGATGCTGAAACACCTCACCACCCAAGCCCAACACTTACGTTCTTGGCAACACCTTCCTGTAGCCCGGATTCTACCTTAATTCCATTATCAGACTTTCATATGAAATTTGTCATGTTTGTTAATGGACATTTTCTTAGAAATTACACTAATGAATGACAAAATGATGGAAAAGGATGTATTACATAAGTATATATATATATATATATATAGTGTCATTTTGTCTATTTAATACATATAATGCACATGTCTTTTCATTAAAAATTATTTTTTTAAAAGTTTTTATTTGTCGTGTGTGCTTCCAAGTTTTTCATATCTGTTACTTTTTGTAGTTACAGAACATGAAAAGAGACATAAATTTAGACCGAAAAACTAATGATCTAAATTAATGAATTTAATTAGCAAATAAATAAATATACTTTACACAATTAAATAAGGTAACAGAAATGACATGCAATAAAATACTTATCTCAAATAGGATTTTGCTTTTTAGTCAAATGCCAGAAACTCAAGATGGCTGCTTATATTTCTTTCCTGACTACATTCTAATGGAAAGCAGGTGTTGCTATTCTCAAATTTCAATTTTCTTGTTTATTAGTGAAAATAATGTATGGTAATGGACATGACATCAATGTCCGGACAGCTATCTTTCATAATCAAAAGTTTTGTATTTTTTGTAAATCCTTAATTTTTTTTTTCATAATTAAAACTCTATTTCACGATGTTAGAGCATGCCAAGGCAGAAATTTTAGTTTTTGAAACGTTTCATGTTCTATTATTCGAACAGCTATATTTTAGTACCTTCCGTATTCAGTACCTTCGGACAGTATATTTCAATCTATTCATTAAAAAAATTAATTAATAATATGATTTTTAATCTATTTTTTCTGTACTGAAAGCTGTCGGGAAAAAGCTGATGAAAATTCTATAATGAAAAGAAAATTCATTTAATTTTTCTGATAACTTGGAAAATATATACATTTATATATATATCATAAATATATATATATATTACATCTTTATATATGTATATATATATCATAATAAATCAAATGTCTGCTGAAATCCCAAATTTCTAAAACTGCGCATTTGAGAACAAATGAAATTCAATAAGCTCCTCTCTCGGGCTGTGTCGGCTCTTTTATAAATTTTAGAGGTCCTGTTACATGCCCGCCCACATTGCAATAATTGGCCGATCACAAATCTGGGCAGCGGCTTTCCAAGTTTTACTGTGACTTTTAAGACGCCACATTGACTTCGCACAGGGAACGTTTATAAGATTACAAAGGAATTGCAACGGACTGTGTAGTAGTGTCAGTTTTCGAAAGCGAATTTCCTTTTTTCTCAACTCAGAATACCCCCCTATTCTATAACATACTATATCAAACGCCTGCTGAAATCCCAAATCTCTAAAACTGCTTAGTTGAGAACAAAGGAAATTCGTTTTCGAAAACTGCAACTACTACACAGTCCCTTGGAATTACTTTGTAATCTTATAAACGGTCCACACGGCCAGTCAGTCTGGCGTCTAAAAAGTCCAAACAATCCTTTGAAGCCGCTGCGCAAATTTGTTATGGTCTAATTGTTGCAATGTACTTGGGTCATGTGACACAACCTCAACAGTTAATAAGAGGGCTGAAGCAGCCTGAGAAAGAAGGTTATTGCGTGGCCGCAAATGCCAAGGAAACATGTTTCAGATTATTCAATGAAATAATTATGCTACCGCAGTTGTGACAGAGTCAATCCATTAACAGCCGTAGTATGCCCATTGGGCATTCCCCAAAGATAATCACGGCTCGCCGCATTATCTTTGCGGCGTCCCATCAGCATCCTGGAGGACAACGGGGTTCTATAACACCCGCCCGGCCAGCAACACCTCCCTGTTGCTCGAATGTGACATTTGTATATATCTTTTACACGGGGATGTCACCGGACCAGCAAATGTCACCGAATATGGAAAATGAAAAAAACTAATTTAAAATTAAGTTCAATTTTAACAAAACAGCATTACCTCTTCCAATGTACATAATATTATTTTATTAATATCATTATAGGCTAATTAATCATATTTTATGTTTATACAGTAATAACATTTCTTTAAAAAACTACTGATTTAAAATATATATATATATACATATATATTAACGGGTGGGCACTTGCCGATTATGCATTGGCCACTGCAGTTGCTTGAAGGTATTGTGGCCATTTTATTATGGGAGCACCCAGTGGATGGTCATCGTTACCCCCTATGGAGAGACGGACAATTTAACATTCATGCTCAGTACGGTGGATCGAAAAAAAAATTTTTTTTTCGAAATCTGTATCTCCCGAGGTCTCAAAAGTTGTATATTGATATGAATAAGACGTGTTTAAAATGTGAATGCCCTACGAAAACATCTTGGGATTGCGCGTCGAGCTTGAAATCTAGAATTTTTTGAAAAATATGTCTTCTTAAAAAAAAAAAAAATGACCTAAAAAATTCTTTTCCAAATTATCAGGATTCCACGGTTTTAGGAGTTGTATATTTTTATGAATAAGACGTATACAAAATCTGGAGGGGCTACGGCAAGTTCTAGGGGTTTCACATCGAGCTTCAAATCTATAAAAAACTGAAAATTATGTGTTTTTTGAAAAAATTATGCAGAAAGCAAACTCCATTTGTTAAAAATAATTTCGACCTTTTGTATGTTAAAAGATGTTCAGAGAAGCTCAGTAAATCACAAAAATGGCTTTACGAATAATTTTATAAAATAAGCACGTCATGCTGTCGTTTTGTCTTGGGCGCAGTACGCAAACTAAGTTCTAGACAACTAGCACCGGTTCGCCTGCCGAGTGATGACGATGCACTTGCACATGCGTTCGGTTAAACCGGACACGCGATATTTTCATGAAACATGCATTTAGTTTGTCGCTTCATATGGATGGTGTTTTCAGTTTAGTCTAAAAAACACTAAGGGGTGGTTGCCTTGATCCTGAATAAGGTGAAACTCACTGCTACAAGATATTAAACAAAATGGTGCTCTCAGAAGAGCAGGTAATATCGAAAGGATTACCTTGTACCAAGTTACCAACCGGAGGAGACGTATCTCTATATTACTATTTTGTACTTAAGAAGAAATTATCATTAAATGGCACTATCCATCGGAAGGAGAAGAGAGCTTAGTAGTGAGGATCAAAATACAGGAAATTTAGATCAAGGTTAGTATCCCCAATGTGTCAATCCATAGAATTTAAAAGATAGTTAGTAATGGTCGCGAGCAAGTTCTGCAGCTAAATAAATCGTAACTCTTACCCAGCTATTGAATATTGCGACTTCCAAATATACTGACTTTTCCCGATGCAGGTGTGGCTCAGAGAAGTTCATACCTTATACAGAACGGGAGTCTTTGGCAAACCACAGGGAAGATATGTGACAATCGATGGAACTGAAAAGAAGACAAGTTTATGGAGAGTGAGAAAAGTTGAAAGGTCGGAAAGAGAAATTTCTAGATTGTTGGAGAAAGTGGTGAAAGTTCCAATACCCAGTGTATGTCTTCAACTTTAGTCACTGATTTGGAAACAGAAAATAACGAAAGAGAAGTTCGAAAGACTGAAGAAAATTCTGAATGCCTATCTATCGCCACTTTGGAAAATGCGTTCAAAAACAACCAAGTTACAATAAGAAGCTCAGTGCTTTTACAAGTCTGCGACACAAAGTTATAACGGACTGGGCAGCAGCAACTCTGGTATCAACTTTATTTCACAACCTGGAATGCAGAAGAAATGCAGATGGAGAGAAATTTCCTCAACTGATTCTCAACCCATATAATAGAGAAAGGATCGGATGACTCGCAGTGAATTACAGAAAGAAAAGGAAAAAAAATACCTTAAAAATTTCTTTGGATTATATTTTGATAGAAGAAAGAACAGAACCACATACATAGAAAAAATTTGTTTGGCAGTAAATTACACCCAAGTGTTTGCCACAAAGAACATATCTTGCTGATAATCTAATCTGGTTCAAAATACATTGACAATGTATCACCATCTGATTTTAAGAATTTCACTGGAAATTTGTTCAGTTCTGAAGAACAGCTTACTTCAAAAGAACAGTTCAGGAGAACGGCTTTTCTAGGTAACTGAAAAACAGCTTACTTCAGAAGAGGAAATGTCTGAAGCCTACTTTATGGAGAATCCAGCTACTTCAGAAACTGATCAGATGCGGATTCGCTTACCTAATGCAGCTGTTGCATGTGACAGAGCCGGCGTATCCACTTGGACGGCGACTATAATTGCTTATGCAGAACTTCATGACATTGGTGCTGTAAATCCAGATAACCAAACGCATATTATAGACGGGATTAAATTGAAAAGGGAACGAAAGAGAGTAAGATATTCTTTACTGAACACTTCCTTGCCACCAGAATCCTTAAGTATATATTTTGAAAACAAAAATTAGCAATATATAGTTCATGAGAAAAAAAGAGAGAATATCCATCAATAAATTATAAAGTTATTCACCAATCTTTCTATCAGCCTTTTTTTCTCTAAATATTTTTCCCAGCTTTCTACTTGCTTTCACATCAAGTGTTTCTACAATCATATTTCTTTTTCTCCCTTTGAAACATTAAAGCGTCGCGTACACTTATTAGGACATTAGCTCTACATTTACATTTATGATAATCGTATCATTCGCAAACTAATACATCAAAAAGGTTTTGCTGCAATTTCATCCCTCCCCCAACCAAAGTTGTATTCTCGAAGCTGTGTTTTGGAGAGAGGGACACCAGAAATAATCGGTGTATCAATTTTTAAATCGGGTTCTAAAGAAGTTCCATAAACCAAACATTTAAAACAATTGTGAATCCGGGAAAAATTCCAGATTATCAGGCTTTAGTCCCTTACTCCTACGTTAACGTTAATACTTACTACGTTAATAACTTACGTAACTTCATAACTTACTTTAACGTTAATATCTTACTACGTTAATCCCCCCATCTCCCCCCCAGCAAGCGGATTAAATCCAACCTCCTTTGAAAAAAAAAATACATGGCCACCCTTTTTTGTAATAAGGCCTAATCGCATAATTGCGGTAAGATATGATGTTAGAATTCATTTACCAATTTTAATTTTTTAATTCTAAAATTTAAACACGATGCGTCTCCTGAAGATGATATCTCCAATAAAAATCCTTTCGAGGAGGATATGTTTAGCTGTTCATCGACAACTACGGAACAAATAGACTATCCAAAATTCAGAAGATTATCTTTTCGCTACGTATGTATATACATATATAAAATATTTGTTTATATTACTTTTCCTCTGTTCTGGTTAATGAGTAAAAGAAAACATTTTTTTTCTGTGCATACAGGAAAAACCGTTAAAAAAAAGCACGTACGACAAAATTTGTCTTGACAGCACATACACTTCACCATCTCCCAAAGGAAGGTAACTAATTTAAGATTCTCACATGTGTCTTTCTCGATAAATATTACTCAATAATAGATATGTACTTTTTTATCAAACATTATATTTTTCTTTAGCTATCATGTTACAGTTGTTGAGAGATAGGATTTTTTCTTTCTTTTTTATCTTTCTAGTGTCAGGGAATTTTAAAAGTTTTTCTCTGAAAGTATCGTTGTACGTTGGTTTTAGAAAAACCAGTAACTCATATATATGAAACAAGAGACCGGTTGGGACACGTTGTAGGTCCGCTGTAGTCAAGTGGCATACGTGGCGGACGTTTCACGATAACTGATGGTCCCCGTTGGCCGCTTCTTCTTTGCCACTATGTCAAATACTCTTGGCTATACCCTGTCATGAAGTGCAAAATAATAGCTTGTTATTTACAAATACATATTTTATTTTAGCCGGACTTCATAAAACGTTATATGGCAAGAGATGCCACAAAAGTTTGCTCATACACCTGTGTTGATTCTTTTATATCTTAGGTTCACATGATTCATAGTTTAGTCAGATGACTTAAAAAAGTGCATTTATTGCCTATTAAAATGATCAGGACTGAGTTTAATGGAAATTCCTGCGAGACCCAGCCGTCTATGAAATGGAAAGCCAAGGGGATATGTATCACCTGCCATTTATTAAATTTTATCTCGATACATTATTTTGTTGTTTAAAAACGAAAGTTGTTACGCCCTATAGAAAATATAATCTGTATTTTGTAATAGAAAATTTGAATTTTTAGAGGATATTTAGTTGTCTAGTTTGAGACGTTATACAGGATGTCTCAAAAAGATAGCAACGTGATTTAATTGCTCTTCTATTAGAGATAAGCGGGCAGTGTAAATTAAAAAAAAAATCAAAAGAAGTTCGGAAATAAGACTCCGTAAACAAGAAGTCCTCTCGCTAATTTTCAAAAATTTCAACTATTAATTTTCAACATTTAATTTGTATACGAACCCCTTACAAAAACATTCCCAATTAATAAAATGTGCCCTATACACTAAAGAGTGATTAAATTTGAGCCTTTCATCATACAGCTTCTCAGATATACCTTTAAAGAAAGACTATACATAATTTTGAACATAAACGTTTATTGTTAAAGTGAAAAAAAAATCCTTTCGTAATATCTGTATGACCCCTGAAATGCGATCATTCAACGCGTTTTTCCCTACGAGAGCCATTGAAAGTAGTTTAACCCTTTGAGGCGCAGCCCTTTTCCAATGCTGAAAAAAGAGCAGCCGTTGCCATCGCTCGACTTAACTACCAGCAAGATGGCGGACGATCGAAACGTTCATCGCGTGCCACAGATGTATAGACCCTTTTTTGACGACAGCTGGCTGTGCTCGCGCACAGCCAGCTGCGTCAAAGTGGTCTCTAGATCTGTGGCACGCGATGAACGTTTCGATAGTCCGCCATCTTGCTGGTAGTTAAGTCGAGCGATGGCAACGTCTGCCCTTTTTTCAACACTGGGCAATCTATCCAGCTGTTCTCGCGTTCTTCCAATTTTCGGGAGATGCCAGTGCTGTTAAAAATAATCGTGACCCCTTTTTTACGGAAATGACGTGCTAAAAAGTAAAGGAGTCTCGTTGAGCTATGTCACCCGCAACTATTTTTATAGAAATCAAATCTATTCTTCGGGACTGGCAAAAGTCAAAACGTCAGAGTTTGGCTTTCCCGGAGTGGACACACTGCACGTTAAAGGGTTAAGTCAGCGTTCATAACTGTGACCCTTTTTAAGAATTCTCAAATTCTGTATGTCACCTCATTAGTATATGGGGCACATTTTCTAATTGGGAATTGTTTAATACGGGGGTTGTGTACAAATTTTAAAAGTGTAACTTTTTGAAAATTAACAAGAGGAATTTTTTCCTGAACGGAGTCTTATTTCTGACCTTAAATTTGAACATCTGTATAAATTTACGCTGCCACTTATCTCTAATAATAATTAAAGCCCATTACTACCTTCTGGGGACGCCGGGTGTCCCGAATTGGTGTACATTAGAGTGGTGAGAATTTTTTTTTTTTTTTTTTTGAAACGTAACTATGTGCGATAGTAAAATGAAATCCCAAAATATGGATGGCAATGTTTACTATCTTTGTCCTCTCCAGGATCCATGAATTTGGGAATTTATAGAAAAAAAAATGCTTTCAAATCACTTACTTTCTCCATTTTTAAAAATTCACAATATAAAATCTCACCAGGATTTTCTAGTTGCACCATTGGGTATATAAACGCTTCTAAAAAATAACCTAATATAAAATTAATTCTAAAGCTTTCCTAAAGCCTTTGAAATAGGACAGCTTTCACCAAAAACCTGAATAGGAATAAATGTAAATATGGTAAGTACTAGCCGTACCTTTCCATGTAAAGAGAAGGTTTATATCTCTCAAAAATCAGGTTTTTTTTTAAATGTGGCATTGACTTCCTAGCAATGGCTTTGGAATCCGAAAATTTTTAACGATCGTTGTTTGTTCAGTAGAGTTCCTGGCCTTTTGACACGTCGAATGGGAAGTTCAACGATAACTTCTGTAGTGAAATAACATTGCGGCGAGCAAATTTCTGCACCAGCAGAAATAGCATTATTTTCAACAACGTTTTTCTAGAGTATCCTTTAAATAATCAGGGAGATATTGAAACCGTGACATAAAATGCGAAAAGTTCATTCCGCAATCCTTAAAGAGACTGCTACATTTGATTCTGAAATACGATTGTGTATACAGTTTCATTACATATGTCGCGAGCAAGATAATTTTGTTGTTGGATAAGCTGTTCCAAGAGAAACGCGCAAAATGCCATTTGCTACCGTCAGCACACAGGAATGCGAAAGTATTCGAGGGTCCCTATTTGCCGGATTTTCTAGGCAATAACCTACAGGATAAAACTAATAGCTTAATAGAATTGCAAATTTTCCACAAATAACGTTGATTTGTGCTTAGATCTTCAAAGTCAATATTGGATGAAAACGAAAATTCCATTTCTTCGAAATTAACGATAGGAAGTTTCGCGCATATATTGAGGCACTTTCCATCAATCTGCTAAAAGCATTTAGCCCTGATATTTTATTGTCCGCGGCTGAAGTAAGATGACTCAAAGAAAGTTAGTTAAACTGAAATTTATATACTGTCCAGTGTGCGGGGGGAAGTGAGCTTATATTCAAGTCGCTAATTACGAATGCATTTACGTCGGTACTCGTGATTTCCGCTTCACTTCCAATGAAGACTAATTCTGAAAAATCACAGCCTTGTCATCAATAAGCTGAAGATATCGGTGGAAATGGCCTTAGCACATTTGTTTTTGGGTGCAAAATGTCCCGCATACAGAACCCGATTTCTCAATCTTAGTAAGATGCTCCTCCCTTACTCTTCTCTAGTGCCACTTGCCGTCATTCATCAGTGCAATTCCATCCATTGTGTAAAGGAATTATTCTCACCCCCTTCTTCGTCATAAGAAAAGCTATGATCTTATATCTAGTCGCAGTTACATGATGTTGAAATGTTGTGTGTGTCTTTATCTATTATTTATATGCATTAATGACAAAGGCAATGAAATATTTCACCTGTGCTTCTACATGCTAGTTTATTATTGTATCATGAAGTAAAGCCGATGCAAGATCATCTGCAGCATGATCGACACCCATGGGAGATGTATAAGAAAGCCTGCACGCAGGTTTGTTTTGTCGCAAGTACTAGGCCTTCACTGAATAGTAGAATAAACACTTGTACTTCTTTCGCTTGCTCTTTAAACTGTTTTAGTTCCTCTAAAGCACAAAATGTGACATGGTTTTATATTTAAAGTTAAAAATACTGTTATAAGTATTTTACCATATATAATGTGTATGGTAATACTGTTATACCTATGGATGGTATATACTGTTATACCTATTTTGTTTAAAATAAGCTTTCGTTTGTATTCTTACTCCAAGTAAATTAAATACAAGATTTAAGGCAAAATTCACACAACTAAGTTTAATTAATTGTTATTAATTTTAAATTATTTTTGTAAATGTGGCATATAAATTCATTCAAATCTTATAAATGTCTCCTTTTTAACACCTCCCCTTAAAACGTAAATAAATTTTTAAATTGAGACATTTTCAAAGAAAGTAGAAACAGCACAAATGGTATTTATTATTTATTAAACCTGAATTAGTGCATTCAGAATGTCAGATAGTAACACACTTGATGATCATTACTTTCAAAATGCATTTCTTATTATTTACTTGCTTTAAAACTTACAAAAGAAAAGTTGAGCATATAATTTTAAGAGCTTAAATAATTTATATTGTTTACTAGTACAACATAAATACAACATTTTTAAAACGATATCATAATAGTTATCAAAGCTTGTAATAGGCAATTTTTTCCCAAGAATATTGTGTGGAAGATTTAACTTTACAGTAGAACTGACAAAAAAATTAAAAACGGAATTTAGAAATTGTAATCGATCACAAATGTAATTAATAAAAGCATTACTAGATTTAAAAATGCAGATTCATGCAAGTGATCATATATTAAGAGAAACACATTTATAAATCAGTTATAATACACCCTTTTAACAGATGTCGGTCAATGAATAAGGTTTAGCATTTCACGTAAAACTAATATTTAATTATTTTTAAGTTTTTCAGCTAATCACAATAAACGTTACCTATTTTTTTCTACTTATATATCACAACTTTTTTTTCTTATTTACATAATTCAGAGACTAAACAAGCAGTTCATATTATTTTATAGTTAAAATTTCAATAGATTTTTAATTAAAATTTGTCTCATTTTGACGGTTAGTATGGTCTATATATATTTTATTTAAATTTACTGTCAACAAAAAAGCTTCCAACTAATAACAAATATAGAAATTATAATTATGAAATTTCAATTGGAATTAAAATGAATCAAAGTGAAATTTATTTAAAGGTAGTTGATTCGATGATATAAATTAAATATTTGCTCTAGATTACAAAAGCACGATCAAACTGAGCAAGCATAACTAAATTTCACAAGATTATATGAGTATTTTTAATACTTTCCGATGCAACAGTATTTTTATTAAAAAAGTTAAAGTAATTGACTTTCCTTATCAATATTTAGTAATGAATTAATAAAAAGAATATATGAATATTAAGGAAAATTTGAAAAAATATATATTTAAGAATATGAAATACGTTTAAAACATCTGTCCCGAACAATTTCATCCAAAAATTCGGAAGAGATGTTTCGCCTTTTAATAATAACAAAATACTTCAATAAATAAGCCTAATAATAACAAAATACTTCAATAAATAAGTTCTAAAATTTGATAGAAAATTAATGGTTTAAAGAAAATCGCGATAAAAACAGTCAATTACTTTTTCCTTTTTTAATTTCAAACTATTTTCTCTCATTTTATATACAAAGCAAAAACAATCATTTCAAATTATGTTAACATTTCAATATTTTAAAACTAAAATTAGTTTTATTGCTTTCATATTCTAAAGGCCTACATTTTTCTGTTCGCACAAAACAGTTTTCAAATAAAGATAAATATAGAAATCTTAATAAATTTTGAATTAGGATTAAAATGTAAAAAGAAATCTAATTTGAGTTACAAGTAGACAATTTTCGCTTATTGTGTTGTTTCTTAGCAACATCATTTCTTTTTAAACAATAGATTTTTATGAGAACATTAGTAAATATTTTTATAATTTTTTTATAGTATCTACAATTGCATGAGAAAACTCACAAATGTCTGAACGGGATAATTGCGAGTTTAATTCACACAATGTGATAAAAATTACAGCTACACACTTATTACTTATCCTGAGAAAATCCGATCCATAAGTAGCTGATACAAACTTTTAGACAACTTCATAATTATACATTACAATTTTAGCAACAGGGAATATTTTAAATTTCTTCTATCCTTTAAACTAGTGTAATTTTGGTCAAAGAAATCAATATTTTTGTCAACTATTAAATTATCTTTGCACTCTGTACATTTTAATTGTTATATAAGACTGTACACACAGTATCTATATAAAGAAGTCAGAACAGATATTAAAGGCTCCAAATCCTGTAATTAGATTTCTTTTTTTCATTTTAATCCTAATTCAAATCCTACACATTCACCAATAACAATCATATTCAATTTTTCATTCAGCTTTAAATTATCGTTGCTTTGATGATTACCGCTCAAATCAAGAGATTTTATAAGAATATTTCTCACAGAATTTTATTTTAATATTAAGGGCAAAGTATTCTGCAATCTTAATTTAGATTCACACTCGAAAATTTGGCACACAGACACATGGTTTTGGCAACTATAAGCTTTCTATATTTACCAAACCTTCCTCAAGAGGATCGGTGTACTTTTCCTGGAAAAAAAAAATTAAGAAAGCCCATTTCGTGTGTGCAATATGATTTCATTTATAAAATGGCATAGGTAGTGTGATAGACAGCAACGTGTGTTTCTCTTATTCAAGTCCCTGTATCACATTTTAAAGCTTTCCTTGAATCTAACCAGTCCAAAAAATCTTCCAAAAATATTTTCTTTCATCTCTGTCCGAATCTTTTAGAGGATACATATGTACATTATGCAATCTTACACCTTTTTGTGGTGTTTTAAGGTTCATAATTTTCCACCACTTTAAAATTAATTCAGTAAAAGCCTTTGTGCCTAAGGCAAACGGCATTTTTGATTTTACGGTAAATTCCGACAATGCAGCAATAATATAATCACTGAAAATTTGTAAAACGATTTGCACATTTTGTTTTTCAAGATCTGTCGCTGTTAAAGTTTTAATGTTAAACCAAAACCTTGTTTAACTAGATTTTCATGCTCAAGTTCATAAACTTTTTAGTGAACTATATGCAGCTGTTTCCAATTCGATATTCTCTTTGAAGTAGTCAAAATTCGAAAAATGTAAAGACTGATTGCAGTCCTTTTGGTTAATTCAATTATTACGCGTTGACTTCAAAGATGCACAGAGTCAATACAAAAGAATAGTTGTTTTGATCTGTTTGAAGAATGTGGATACACAATTTTTAATGATGGTGGGAGGCAATAAAAGCTCATCATTTTTCTGTTGATTGCACTATTGTCTGCGGCAACACAGAAAACAGAAAAACCAACTGATTCAAGCTCTAGTAATATTTTTGTTAAGACTATGCAAAATTTCTCCTGAGACAGTTTTCACAGGAGCAATATGAATAACATCTTTGTATTCCGATATCAAACTTGAGACTATTAAAACATGAGCCCTTGTAGTTGCTTCAGCACTATTTACTTCCATGACAAATAAATTACCACCTTTATAGTCGAAGAATGGTTTCAGATGAATTTAATCAACCATTAGGATGAGATATTTCTCAAACTCTGACAAAATAACGACTTTCTCTTTAAAGTGCTTCAAAAAATTGCAGTCACCTTGTTCATCATTTGGAGTGGATTTAATACTGCTGGACAGATTTCTTATTGTTGATGGATGAGGTAAGATAATCTTACCCGAGTTACTTAAGAAAACATAAGAATATGCAGAAATTGATTACAATAAACTTGCAAAAATTAAAAATTTAGAAGAATAAGTATAATTGTTTTTATTGCATCTTAAAAGGATTTAACTGCTCTTTTGCAAACTTCAGCATACTTACTTCAGCAAACTTCAGCATACTTCTTCTTGAATACTAAGAAGGTGGTCTAAATATCCTCAGGCAGATTTTAAAAAAGTACTTTTCTCATTTACTTTATCCTTTTCTATAGACTGTGCATAGTCTAATATTTTTCAAATTGGTTAAACCTTTTCATATTGCATGGCAGATTAAATTCAGAGTTTTGTCTTCTGTACACAGGTGTAACATCAGTCACGTTTATTGATTTCCCTTTATTTAAAAAAAAAGATTTTTTTATATTGAGAATGGATAACAGTATAGTACTTATTTATGATACTCTTGATCAATTTTAAATAAATAAATATATATATTTCAAGCCACTGGTGAATTTCAAAGGTTACAAATGTAGTAAAATTGTAACATCAGTCACCATGGAATGACCCATATGCGCTACTATAATTATTATTTCCGTTAATATCCATTCTCTTAGTATTGAACTGAATGTATCATTACACAAAATTTGGTTAATCTGAAATCAGTTCTCATTAATTTCTACGAAGCGTTGTTAAATATTTTGAAAAATTCTAGAATTTTTTGGTTTTGAATAAACTATGCTCAAAAATAATTACAGAAATACGGTTTAATTTATTTTTCTTATAAAGAAAATGATAATTGCTTACCTTAGATGTATCTGAAGGTTAGAAATTGCATCTTGGAATGTTTCTTATCCATTTATTTTTTTTTTTTAGTTCAGAGTCTTTGAACAGCCACATGAGGTCCATATTTATAACTTCCCCGGGGATTTGGAACACAGCATTTGAAAGGCATCTTACAAGCAATATTTAACACATGCTAAGAAGTGAAAAAGTAGCATGTGATACCTCAGAATCTGGAATAAACAAAATATAATAAATAAAATTGAAAACGTGTGATTTTACGTGAGAGCAACTTATAGAACGCAAAGGACGTGGTGAAACATAACCGGTAGAACGACGTTTAAAAGTGCTCTACTTCATAAAGGAGAGGGTGAAGAAGGCCTAGATATTACTACGACACAAAGCATTCTAGTCCCTGCTCTCAGGATTTGTTATATATCTCCCGTGGGTGTCGGCTTGATCGCACTTTCTGGAAAATACAGATAATTTCATTTGAGACCTTGGTTTTGAAATCCTCTGAGAGCGTTGTGAACATCACTGGCCAATAAATGTACATGATTGGTCTGGTTTTGCTGTAAAATTAAAATTTCTATGCTCTTTCGAAATATTATTTAAATTTCTTATGGTATTCATCAATCTTTCTCTTTCGAGTTAATTTATCATTCAGATTATTGGCTGCTATAGCATCAAGTCCATCAGTTCTTATTCTTATGTTTGTAATTTGTTTTATTAGAAAGTCCATCTCTCTGACTAGAATAGCAACTGTCTTGTGGTACTTCGGAAGTATTTATTTTTATATATGTCAGGCGAAACTTGACGCATTGCGTTGCTGAGAACCAGAGGTAGTTACTTACATTTACGGCAAATATGAAAAAGGTTGCTTGTAAGCTATAATCCAAAAAGTAGGGCCGTGTAAAATTTGAACTCGTAGTGCCTCGGAACGACGACGGCATGAATTCGACAAAATGATGGGACACGTAGTCATCCGATAAATTTTTGGCATTTAAAAATTAATTTGAAACTCACAATAACATGAAGATTTCACTGCACACTTTGAGACGCACACATCTATCGAGAAACGAGATCTATTCTTTTGTAGGCAGGATTAGCTTTCTTCACAAACGAAAACGACACATAAGAAATTTCCATCAGAGTTCACATATATTACGCTAAAGAACAAATTTCGCTGAAATGACGAAAACTCACTTGAAGCATTTTTTTTACACATACTTTTATTTAGCCCTTCGAAAAATTAGGGCTTCTGGATTATAACATTTGAGAACGATGCACATTTACACAGCATAGGAACTTGAAGAAAACACACATACAAAAACATGATGACTAGGGGGAGCATCTTCATAAAAAAATAATACAGCGTTGATGCCATTGCGGCCTGGCACCTCGGTGGGCGAACGCCTCCGTCACCATAAAGTGATCGGCATAGATGCGAATCCGTGCAATGCGGTATATATTACGTGTCGGTGGGCAAAGCCTCCTCACGTGAAGTGAGTGGCTTGCCCCACTGAAAAACAACTGCCAACTGCTAAAAAAAAAAACGTTAGACCTACTGCTATAGAAAATGGGGTTGGATCTTTCTCGAACAATTTTAGCAGGTGTTTTTCGAGCAATATGCTTCTTGCGCAGCAGTGCAAAACCGCAAACACATCTGTTTCAGCGGAGCAGAGAAATATACGAGGAAGAGGTGTTGTTATTATAATTCTTTTAGCAGGAGAGAAAAACTGGCGTCAACTGTTATTTTATTTTTTATTTTATTTTATTAGGCAGCTGATAAGAGGGGAATGCTTTAGAAGTACGTTAATGCGCTGTAATTGAGAAGGCTAAGAGGAAAATTGGAAGCTTAAAAAGAACAGTTATTGTTAAAAACTTTTAAATTAAATTTAGAATAGATTATTAGTTTAAATTTAGACAATATTAATTAGGATTTGTATTGATAATTTTTCTTTAAAATATGCACGTTATGTCAACGTGACATATACTCCCCCAAGTTTTCAGAAAAAAATTACATGTTCGGCATAAATATTAAAATAATATATCAATCAAAGTCCAGTAATATTAAAAAATTGCATAAAGCTCTTGCAGAAAACCTTAAAATTGTCCGTATTGGTTTCACATGATTCAGTCTATTGGTATACTAAAAAATCACGAAATCTAAAACTGTGCTGAGGTTCCTGCATTGCTCATATTGTCAGCTGAAAAAGATTGTCAATAGTTCTTGCATATACATATTTCAATAGTATTTGATATAAAAATAAAGATAATATTTCATTAAAAAATTCAATAAAATTTTCAATAAAAAAGTAACCGTGGATTTGTTATATCAAAAAGAAAGAGCTTTGATTTTTTTTTTTTTTTTTTTTTTTTTTTTTTTTTTGAAGTGGTAGAGAAATATACGAGGAAGAGGTGTTGTTATTATAATGCTTTTAGCAGGAGAGAAAAACTGGCGTCAACTGTTATTTTATTTTTTTATTTTATTTTATTTAGGCAGCTGACAAGAGGGAAATGCTTTAGAAGTACATTAATGCGCTGAAATTGAGAAGGCTAAGAGGAAAATTGGAAGCTTTAAAAGAACAGTTATTGTTAAAAACTTTTAAATTAAATTTAGAATAGATTATTAGTTTAAATTTAGACAATATTAATTAGGATTTCTATTAATAATTTTTCATTAAAAATATGCAAGATGTGTCAACGTGACAGCAACCTAGCCAAATTTAGATGGAAATAGATGGCTGTGCAAAATTTTACATGGCTGTGCAAAATTTCAAATTTTTACGTTCAGTAGTTTAATTTATATTAAATAAAATGGGTTATTTTCCTGTGTTAAGGGACAATATATACATTTATGAAGTGACAATTTTTTAAGAATTGCGTAAAATAAATGTAAATTAGATTTATTTTGTGCAAAAACAGTAAAAATAGCGGTATTAAAAAATATCAAATTTTGAAGCAAATAAATTAGAGGTTTTTACAGTTTGATGGTGATTCTATAAAGCGTCTACTGTTGCGTCCGCTACCATATCCAACCAAATAAAATGTTTTCCATGTATAGAATTAGATGCAGTAGATGTATGTCTTCCAATACAACGTCCTATTTCTGAAAAACTAACATCCTCGATATTCCAGGCATGAATTTGACCTTTTTAAATATTGGAAACATCAGGTATTTGGACTTCCCCATACTTTTTCAAACATTCAACAAATATTCAAAATCACGTTTTTCTGTCTAAATTTGCATCTAAATATAAATTAAAGCACCACCAAAAGTCTTATAAGAATATTGCAGATTTCAGACGATAGTATTAAATGAAGAATGTGGAATAACAAACACAGTGATAATATTGGGTCCGCAAAAAAGTAATTGCGTTTTTTACACGAAATTCAAACAAATAAATTTCAATCATGAAATCATTCTTCAAGTTTGACCGTAGCTGAATAACATTCATGATTGTTGTCAGAAGAGCAAAGAACAGCCTTTTACTCCTTGCAACATTTCACCTGTCGAAGAGAACTTTCAAGAGGAATACTCAATAACAATTTCAAAATTAGAAAGACTTTCAAATTCGTGAGCAGTCGTTTTTCCTTTAAATCATGTGTACGAATCAAGAAAGATATGGACTCACGGGTCATTTGGACCACTGACTAAATATTGTAAATTCTACACCTCATATTCTTAATACAGAAACTTTAAGACAAGAAACAGTATTTTCTGTGAAAATAATATATAAAAGGTCCACGGGAAGAACGATGAGAAACCACTTTTCGTCAATGTTGAAGTTTCTACTGCATTCTGTTGTTCGTTAGTGGCAGTTAGTTAAATCAAATTCTTACATTTAAATTGCGAAAAGTTTTTTATCGATATCTCCTAAAATAATTCGAATTTTGAAAAAATCGCTTCGAGGTATGTCGGAACATGTCATAGAGAATTTCCGTACAAGATTTGGTAGGTCTACGATCACTCGTCTGCGAGCTACGTGAGACACAGGCAAACAAACAAACAAATTAACTAACTAACTAACTAACGGACAATTTACACATTGCTTTATTTATATAGATAGATAAATTGTTTTTTAAGTAATAATTAAAAAAAACCTGAAATTCCAGAATTAAATTCTTACATTTAAATTACGAAGACGAAAGTTTTATCCTTTCTATGCAGAACATATCAATATTTCTTTTGAAATTCTAGTTCAAAATATTTTCGACAATGTGATATCCAAATATTTTGTATAATAGATCCCTTGAGTGTCTTCAGATCTCTGAATATTTTTCGTACGTGATGTGTAAAATAAAGGAGCACTACACATAAAATATTAAAGCTGAAAAGATATTTTAACTAAAAATATCATTTCCTTTCGATTTTTCATTTGTATTTAAAATATACAGGGTATAAATAGTGTACTAGACCCACAAAAAGGCTCTTAAAGATTAAGTTATTCAAAATTTATATCAGTTATGTAGATTCATTTACTTTTCTTTCCTTTTCAAATAAATGTGAGTGTGCTTTAGTAAGTTTCCATAAAAAAAAAAACATTAAATATAACTTTTTATAATGGCATTAGAGTGAAATTTTCGATAAAGCATATTTTTTAAGCTTGAAAATGTTTAAGCAAATTATAATTTCATTCAATTTCAGACGTGTATTTGAAACTTATAGGTAGAGAATTGTAAGCTATAGAAACGCTCAAACTGAGTTTTCTTTTTCCTTTCTAATACACAAAAATAAGCACTATCAACGAAATTTGACACAAGTCATTCAGTTTTCGATTGAATCTATTCGAAAGATAAAAATGACAGGGTTTGCGTAGCTGTGTCTGCAATTTTATCCAAATACAAAAACATGGACATAAATACACTTGCAAAATCTGTCTGAGAAACAACAAATAGCATGTAATCTTTTGCATATGAAGGGTCCACGGGAAGAACGATGAGAGTCCTCTTTTTGTCAATGTTGAGTTTTCTACTGCATTCTGTTGTTCGTTAGTGACACTATTAATATCCGAACCCATAAGGGGAAAGAACGATGAGAATACACTGAAAAAATAGCCCAAAGGTATAGTTTACTGGGGAAGAACGTTAAAAGTTCCGTGCGCTATTTCGATTTTGGGAAAATCAGCTGCATTGGACTCTCATCGTCCTTCCCGTGGATCCTTCATTTATTTCTTTTCACTCTCGCAAGCGAAAATAATGTAAGGCGAAAAGTTCGGAACCTACAAATAGCGTTTCTCAATTTGCAGTAAGACCCTTGAAATCACAAAAAAAAATAATTCGCAATATCTCCGGAAATTTTCGTAGAAAATTGGTAAAAAATTATATCTAGAGTAATTTGAAGGTTTTCTTTCGTTTGATGAAGTTGTATACCACCATTGAGAAAAAACGAAGTTTATACTGAATTAATTATGAAGACGGCCCCTAATGGAAATTAATTACTAGAAAATTAAATAGTAATTTGATTTCTAGAAAATTAAAGTATACGTTATTTGCAAACGAATAATATATGCAACTTTGCTGTACGACGAACGATGGTCAAATAAACAGCAGGTGGGCCTTTTTTTTCCGCAGCTGTACATTGATACTTAATAATTGTAAATTAGGAGGTACAATATCATTATTTTTGAAAAATTTCTGAATAATGTTTTAGGAAATATTATGTTATAAAGAAAATGTCAGATCCAAGAGTTATTTTTTAAATAATTAAAAATTTCAATTTTTGTGTAAAATATCGCTAACATTTCCTTCATTTTACTAGTTACTTTGTTGGTAAGTTAACTCTTAATAAGTATTTGAAATTTTTATATCATATTAGAAAATGTAATTGAACAATGTAATTTTCCTTTAGATGGTAATATTTCGCCTATCATATCATTATTAGACCATTTAAGTAAAACATTAATGAACGTTGAAATTTAAAAAAAAGTGTGAACTTCACACACTTATTAATTTCCACACTTATTAATGCACTTCACACACTTATTAATTTCCATTCCCGAAATCATTTTTTGAATTGAAGAATAACATCCTTTTTTCGTATGTGAACATGACAAAAATTATAAAGATAACATCTTTAGTGACTTCATTCACCAACTTTATCGATGATTATTTAAGCATTCCTGAAATATTTGTGTTTAATTTTGTTTATTTTCCCCAATATTTTTAACGTATTTTAAAATTATATAATACACTTTTATGTGATTTCGTTCACTGCGATATTGTATACCTACTTCTATGGATGATTATGCAGCTTTATTCGGTGGAAGGTTTGTTTGATGAATTCCAAAATAAATATGTCATTAAACATAATTTAGATATTGTGATAGACTTTTTCTTTTGTTCAAATGTTGTTAGAATTCCCAGTTTATTAATTAATTAAATATCCATAATAGCAATTTGATGTGACACAAAATGAATATATATAAAATATTTTTAATACAGCTAATTATTCACTCTGAATTGGGACGAACCCTTCAGTTCTTAGAATTTCTAAAAATAACTCATATGCCAGTCGAGTTAATATTAAGAACTCCTTGGTTTGGTAATAAACACATATCATAGAAGTAATACCACAGGCTCAATTTTTTCTGCATTTAAAATCAAGCATTGAAAATTACGCCCGTATAAGATTTTAAACTTTGTCATTTTAAGATGGCTAATATTTTTAAGTTAATTGCTGAAAAGTTTTGGCATTATCACGCATTATTTTTGCACTCTAGCTCAAGATAAAAAATCAGAAGATATTTTAATGACTTATGCCATTTTATCTCTCACTCCCTTTATTGAAAATTGTCTGAAAAATGTGTCCCAAAAATGCTTCATAAAAATGCGACATAATTTTCAGATATTTAAAAATAATAAGTTCACAACAGCTTTAATCCATTGTTACAATATTTCGTAAGCAGTAGAATATGCATCACATGTATTTTTCTATAAATAGGTTACAATCATAAAAATTTCAAGATAGGGTTGCCAAGCGAAATACAGGAAAGATGAGAGATAAAATGACCTAGTCAATTAATATCGTTTTAATATGGAAATAATGAAACTAAAAAATTGGGGAGTTCAGTGGGGTCTCCCCCTGACGAGGCTCGAACAGCCGAGTTATTATTTTCTCTTTTTAATAGTTCAGTTTTAGCTTTACAATGCCACACTTATATACTTTACCTATGAAAAAGAAAAGCATGTAAAAAAAAAAAAAACAATTTTAGAATAGTTAAGAAAACTACGTAAAGTTTTGTAAAAAATTAAAGTAGTTCAAAATTTTTTGTAAGCGACAAACTGCTATTTATCTTTTAAATAATCTTCATAAAGTCAATACATGCTTCCCTACAATGCATTTATTTAATGGTGTATAAGAAAACAAAACATTCTATCAAGAATTTTGTTTTGGCAGTAATGTGCTTTTTCCAAGCTTTTAAGAAGACATTAATGATGAAATCAATAACAATTTTGAAATTAAAAAAAAATATGATTCTTATAGAAAGCTTCATATTTGACATAGTAATGTATTTAGTAAGCTGTTTGAAAATGAAAAAAAAATGTTTAATGGAAGTTTTTAAGTGTAATAGTTTCATATATAAAAGAGGGTGTAACAGTACGGTGATAAAATATGAACAGGAAATTTCAAAAAAAGTTACATTTTTCAGCCCAATGTACTTAGTCGATACATTGATAGCACTTATATACATAATGCCAATAACAAATGAAGATACATTTGAGAACTTTGTGTATCTTAAATTTATATTTTAAATATATTTTGATTTTTTTTTCAAAGTATTATTGATAATGGATTTTGAACAATTTCTTAGTGTTTGCGAACATCATTTTATTTTAGTATTTCCTTTTTCATATTAAAATTTGTCTAGACAGTGCAAAAATATTTACCTGTATAAAAATACTGCTGTTTCTGCAATGTAAATATTGCATAATTTATAAAATCTTGCGAAAGTAGATATGTAGGTGGAGATTCACAAAATCTATTGCCGTTACACACTTACATTTTTTAGAGAGTGTATGATTGTTGAGCGTAGCCAAATGCGAAGTAAGGCTTTTTGATTGAATTTTGCGACATTTGTAAGCCATTTACTCCGAGACTTCTCTTGAGATCTGTAGGCCATAGTGTTGATGATTTTTAAAGCAAAATTGTAATGAACGGTGACGTTGTTGATAGGTATGGGGGTTGTAGGTATGGGAAAGATATTTTCATTTGTTAGCTTATTCTTCGGAGGCCGCACATTCGACCTTGACCAGATTTTGCACGGTAATAGTGGACATGCCCTAGATGATACTGCAGTGAGGTGCTATGATCGGGCATGTCGTTTAAAATTAGTCAACGAAATTCGCGATGGGCGATGTTCGGTAATTCCTGAGAGATTTTATATGTAATTTTCCCGAAATTTTGCACTGGAAGGAAATGATAACTGCAAATCACCGAATCTGAATGATTATATTTTTTGATTTTTGTTAGCAAACTCCTCCGCGACCACTCATGTAATAAAGACAAAATTTGGTACAGTGATATCGGTCATGGTTTAAATGGTACTGAATCGGGCTGTAGTCACCCGGTATGTCGTGGAGGATTAATCCATGAAAATCTCAATGAACAATGTTTCCTAATTTCTTAAGAGACCACTTGTGTGACCTTGACAGAAGTTGGTGCTATGATAGCGGCTGATACTGAAAGGAGATGACAGTGATTGTGAAGTACTCTGTCTTATAGTGGATCCCAAAACATTCAAAGAACATCTTCTATTTCTTCGTATTATTATTATTATAACTGGTAATAGTGACGAAACGACTCATTTTTTTTTCTTTCTAAAACTAGATTTTTATAGTCTATTTAATTTATTTCCTTATATTTTCTAGGTTTAGTTCCTAATTTTTTTACCTATTTCTTAATCCGTCGTAGTACTCGAATTACATTGGTACTAGAAAGCCAATACTAATTTCGTTTCTAACACATACTAAATGTGCTCTTAACATATCTGACAACACTTTTTGATATCAGCATCTGGTAACGTGCTCAGAAGCTGTAACCTTTTTATAACATTCTTTTGCGGCCAATAACTTACACGCTTAAAAAGAAGATATAAATTCGCTTAGAAGGATCGGTTCGGAGCTATTTTAATTCTTTCGGAGCGAATTTAGTTCTTTTTATTAGCGCGTACATTTGCCTCTTGCCTGAAATTATCATATATGAGGCTGAAAAATGCGCAATCCGTTTCATTGCTTTCAATTTTCTGTGAGAGATATTCAATTGTTTACATACAGTACAAAATTTAAAGTATTATATTTCCTTTTCCATCTGCCTTGTTTGATGCAGACACCCTGTGGTCCTGAAATGGAAGTCGTTTTAAAACAAACCTCTTAGGTATAGGAGGGACAGTTGAAATAACATTTTACAGTATTCCATTGCATAACTTCCGTCTTTTAAGGCAATTTTGGACATAGTAAATATTTTCACTCGATGTTCTTTTAGAAAACTTTGAACGGGACTTTCTTAATCCTCACCATTGTCGTATATGACTTCTAATGAAGTGAAGCTTATGCACTTCAGAGCTGTAAAACAGTCTGGATGTCAGGATTACTTGATGATATGCCACAACTCACCTCAAACGTTCCTTTCAATATTACGTCATTGGTGTGATTTCGTAAGCCAACCACAAAAGTCATTTGTCGAAGTGTTAGATGCACGAAAACGTCCTTTGGTTTCCACATCAGATTTTTATATATATTGGTTTGTTTGTGGACAAAAAGAGGTCATTGACTAAATTGAAATTCAAATAATATTGAACAGTCAATTTTGTATCTATGCCACACGTGTTTGTGTGATTTATTTCCGACATACGTACTCAGACATGAGCTAATTCGGTAATTACGTATTATTCCGGCTGTCCACCAAGACGAGCTATATTTTGCCAAGATAAATGCCGGGCACATGAAATAATAAATGGTTTTGAATACGATTGATAGCAGCATTCATTTGACGAAAAAATAGTTTGGCGGGAATGACCGCTGGGATAATACGTAAGTACCGTTAATTCACTCGATCTTTACTCTTTAGTCTATGCTTTTCAAAATATATGTGTGCCACACCATTGCCGAGAACATAAGACACTGAATATGGTAGATGGCTGAAATGTGAAGGTAGATCTTTGTTGCGGAAATACGCGTCAGAACAACATATAACTTCCTTCCCCTAAGACACCCCAGCTAGGCGCAGATGACCTCCGTGTGGGATAGACACAACGCAGAATAAACAAAGAAACAAAATATGCGTGGTTTTTCTCTCATAAAAAATCTTAATCCGAAAGTACGTGATTTCCAAAAAAACACATGAAACTAAAAAAAAAAAAAAGTGTGTGCGTGTAATCTTTACGCGCGATTGAAGTAAAACTTCTTTGACGTTGGATTCAGTTACAGCCAGATTCATTTTCTTTATGGTGTTCATCCCATGTTCTTAAACCGTTGTTCCGTCTGGTGGTTGGGTTAGACTCCAGGGAGTGTCCATGTATTACCCTTTAACTGTGTTATTAAATCGTTTGCAGCCGGGGTTTGTTTCTTTGTGGTGTTCCATACTTGTGTTCTTAAACCGTTGTTCCGTCTGGAAATTGGGTTAGAATCCAGGAAGTGTCCATGTTGTAGTATTATTCTTTAACTGTTTTCTTATCCCATTGTTCCGTCTGGAGGTTGGGTTTGAATGGGGGGAATGTCCATAGTCTAGTATTATACTTTAACTGTGTTCTTTAACTGATGTTTTCCTCTGTTTGTTGGGTTCGAATGCAGGTAGTGTACATTTTTTTGTGTGTTTTTCTATCACAGTGTTCTTAAGCGTTGATTTCGTCTGTTGGTAGGTTTCAAATTATTATACTGCATTCCTGTTTTTAAACTACAGGTTCTGTCTATTGTTTAGGATTGATTGCAGCCAGGGTCCGTTTCTTTGTGGTGTTCCATTCCGTGTTAAACTGCCTCCGTTTTCAGGTTGGGTTAAAATCCACGGAGTGTCCATTTGTTATTCTTTTATTCTGTTCTTAAACCGTTTGCAGCCAGTGTTTGTTTCTTTGTGGTGGTACATACCCGTGTTCTTAAACCGTTGTTCCGTCTGGATGTCGGGGTAGCATAAATTCGAGGACAGTCCCCGGATATAGATTTTTTTTGCTTTGTCCCTAAAAATACCTTGACTTATTGGGGACGCGAAACGTCCCCAAATTTAAAGATTTGTCTGTTTTGCCAGGAGAGGACAGCTCGCGTCACAATTTAAAGATTTGACCTTTTGTACTTTTTCCCCCTGAAAGTTTACGTTTAGTTTATCTCTTTCAGAAAAAATTGAAGAAATAAGAAAAATAAAACAACTAAAAGCGCCTTCAACTCAGAGAAACAATGAAATTCGATCTCTGAATATGTTTATTGTCATTGTATGTGTAACGTGTACAGACATTCAATAAAGTATTCGACTATGAGTCAAATTTCCCAGTTCAGTTTTGTTAATGATTAATCACTATTCAGGAACAACCATGCTTTAAATATGAAATTGAAGTACGAAATTTTTCTTTCACTCGAATACTTTTTTTAGAGGGTGTACAAGGTTTCATGAAAAATGATCACAAAACGAGCCAATGTAAAAAGCAATGTCTTCTGAAAAATACAAATACTATGCCAAGTATTAAAATATGAATAAATTGCAATATTTAAACATGGTTTTCCTTTCATATTTCTGGTTTAAATAAATATTTATAAATACTTCCATTAATTTATTAGAAATAAGAATACACAATTGATATAAAGAGCTATTAGCATGGTAATATGTTGTGTGCTCAAACGTAGCCTACGTAATAATACTACTCAAGGCCGAGAAAAGATCGTGTTTTTCAGCAATAAAACGGGCGAAAACTTAGTTCCCTAAAATGACCGCTAGGGGCGCTTCTATGACCCTTCAACGTTTGTGTTTTCTGACTGTTGAATGTGAACAATGATGTGTTGAGTTTTCTGGACGTTTAAACATGCTTAAACATTTACCTTATTATATTTGTGATTATTTTTTATCGTACGGATACATAATTATATTGTACGCAGAAATAATTAAGTGAAAATGGTGTACTGTTATGTACCATATTATAATTTTTCTGATTGCTCTTTAAAAGAAAATAATGGATCAGCGGTTAGATTTCATCGTTTTCCAAAAGATCCCATTTTAAAAGATAAGTGCGTATCTTCCCAGAGATCGGCAATGGTAAAGTTTATTGCTTTTCTCCCCCTCATCCCCCGTTGTTTAGAGAGGGGAAGTACAGTTTCACTTAGAGGACGTTCGCTCATACTCTCTCCAGTGCAACGGAGGGGAGTAGAAGAGTCCCCTCTTCTACTCCCTCCGTTGGAAATAAAAATAATTACTGCTTGCTCTGCAATGTGCTCTTTGGAAGCAGCTACAGAAGCAGAGTTGGGCGAAATACATAAAAAAATGTATTTGTTGTATGTTATTGTAAAATTTTGTTGAACTATTATTCTTTTACTGTTTTCGTTAACGTTTTTCCGTAGGATTTGAATCGGGAGAATGTCTATGTTGTGGTATTTTTCTTTAACTGTGTTCCTAAACTGGTGTTTTCTTCTGTTGGTTCGTATCGAATGCACATAGGGTCTATTATTGCCTTTTTCTATGGCAGTGTTCTTAAACCTTTGTTTTCCTCTGCTGGTTTTGTTGGAAGTATTATTCTGTTTCCGTGCTCTTGAAATGTAGTTTTCGTCTCCTAGTTTGGCTCGATTGCAGATTCCATTTCTTCATGTTTTTCTATCACCGTGTTCTTAAGCCGTAGTTTTCGCCTGCTGGTTGGGTTCTATCGCAGGCAGCTTCCGCTTTTCCAAAACCACGTGAGCGTTACTTCCGTCAGAAAAAAAAATCTGAGTTACTCACTAGTTGCGCCTAAAGAAGTTTTACTTCAAAAAAAAAGAAACCAATATGCACGTGTATGCAATAATGAATAAAACTTTATTCCAATATTTATATAATAAACTCTTTAACTGTCCATCTCTTTTCCTTCTTCTCGATTTAATAACTGCAACATTTAAATACTCTCAACTGTTAAATTAAAAAACAAAACATTTTTAACTTAAAATGCTTAAACATTTTAAAAGAACTGGTTTCATTTATCTAAATATCTATTGAATCATTCCTTTTTCGTCATATTACCCCGGAGAAACATTAACGTAAAACATTGAAATTTCACTTTTCATATAAATTTGTACTTATCTTGCCCCCGAGGGCTGTACCTTTTCCTATCTTGACAACGGGAAATAAATTAGTTTGCTCGAGATTTCGCGCATTAAATTAAATCAGGAGATGTTTCAAGTGAAGAACCGCGCTCGATTAAATTTAATCAACATCGCCCGCTGCTGTTTCTTATTAATGGAGCCTTTTGCAAGCACTTACGTTCTCTTGACATGATTAGATTCCTTTGGTAGTTCCTCAAACGAGCGTCTCGTTATCCTATCAATTACCACGGTTGACAAAAATTGTGGTTATCAAAAACTGTAATTTAGCGATAATCAGTGCCACCATCAAGAAGTGGAATTTCAGACATCTAATTATGAGAATTAGAATATTCATTAAATAATTATTCAGATTTCTAACATGTATGCATGGGATAACATGCATGACATAATCAGTTTCATCTTACATTGATGGCTTTTATTTTCCGTTTTGTTTTCAAAAATTACAACTTCGGAACATTGATCATTCGGGATAATTAGAAGCTTAATTCTACTATCAGTAAATTGAAATAACTGGATAATAATAGGTAATCAGCTTTTGCATGTTTTCACTGGGTTCATGAAACGCGTGAAAAGATGAACTAAGCATTGGTTTCATTTCTCACTCGCACGTTTTCTTAAGGTAGCCTTAATACATTGGTATGCAAAATTAAGGATATGAACTTGACAATTACCTGATAAAGGGTAATCACTGTATGTTGTGTCCAGTAAAGTCTCTGATACAGTCATATACAATACTTGCTAAATGCTCTAGGAAAAGCCATTTTGTATCGTAAACATTTTCCAAGAACCTCCAGACTTTGAAATCTGTGATTTTGGAAGAATGGGAGTTACTGCCACAATCTTTGATCAATAGCCTCAATAGCAGTATGAGAGATCGATGTGAATTTGCTTATCTGTACGAGGTGTTCACAACTCTTATTACACGATGCAATGAAAAGTTGAATAGCCATTGTACATCGAAAACCATTTCCTAGAAAATTCAGGCTTTGAAATCTGTGATCTTGGAAGAATGGGAGCTACTGCCACAATCTTTGATCAATAGCCTCAATAACAGTATGAGAACACGGTGTGAATTTTCTTAGCTGTACGAGATGTTCAGAACTCTTATTACACGAGGCAAAATGCAGGTGTGACTTATCCTACTATACCAATGCTGCTCTCACTTGCGTACCTCCCTACATTAAACTGATGTGATAAAAACTTTTGTCACATTTCATGCATACAGCATGAAATATAAGTACACCATGCATTAAACATATTTGTTGTCATTGATTAAAAATAGTTTTTTGCTTAAATGTTTCAAAATATTTAAAATATATTTAGTGTTTTCAATATAATTAAAAATATAATAAAATTTACATTACAGTAACATTTAAACACTAAAAATATAATATTTTTCGTGTTTAAATATTTTAGATTATATATTAAAAATTCTATCTCACTTCAGAGTTATAATAATTTTTCTAAACATATTCTTTCTTTCTTTCTTTTAATTTTGTAAAAAATCTCCCCCCTTTCATAAGATAATGGAAGATATGTTTTGTAATTTTTCAAGCAATATATGATAAAAAGTAATTTTAATAAGTTTAGGCACAAGAATGTTCTTTTAATATTAATTAAAATATATTAATGTTGCACTTTATAAATTAGACAAAAAATCAGCACACGTTTTAAAACTTTCAATATCGCATCACTCATTTTGGGCAATATTGGGCAAAATCGAGACAAACGAGTGATTTTGAAATCAATTTTGTAGTATATTTGTATTTTATTTTGAAGAATTTCAATATTTGGAAATATAGAATCCTTTTTTTTAAATTATATGATCAAGTACATTTATGGCTGATAATAAATTATTTGTTATGTGGATGTGGCTTTCCAAATCAAGCAGCAATGAAATTGTATTTAAGCTTGACAGTTCAAATGACTTAAATTCGGCGAGAAAATATTTGATGACTCATTTTTTTTTGTAATCTCCAAGCTTGCTGCAAGCTTAAAATGAATTGAACTGTAAAGCTTGTATTAATACGTCAAATTCAAAGAAATGTCAGTCTTGATTTAAGCTTATGTGCTGTCTGGGTTTTCAAACTGAAGGTCAAAAACCAGAGCAGAGAAGGACATCATAGCCAATTATCATGCTCTTTATTTGCATTAGAAATTAGTTAAGATTCAGAAAGCAAGAATCATAGCAAACTTTCCCTGCTATAAATTTCATTAAATGTACTATAAAAGTAAACACTCATACACGTATTTCAGCGAAATATACTTATCGCCAACCTAAAGTAATCTTTGAAAAATTTTACTATCACATGTAATATAAAAATTTTCTTTATAAGCGATATTTCAAATCTATAGGAATCCGTGAATAACTCTTGAAGAGTGAAAAAGTGTAAAACAAAATGAAAAACAACAAACTTTCGGAAACATTCTCATAATTATATAATAAGGAGATTTTAGATTGTCCCGTTTTTAATTCATTTCCAAAGACCATTTAATGTTTGTTCCAAAATAACAGTCTATCAAATGCGCGTTACTCATGAAATATTGAAGCAAACAGAACTCTTAGTTTCCTTTTCCTGAATTCCTCTAAACGTGCACATTCTCAAAATATATATACTATTTATAAGTTTGCGATCATACCTGTTTTAATATGTATCAAATCCTTTTTACATAATTTATAGCGACGTTTACAGATAAAGCGTGGGAAATGTTTTTTCCCAGACATGCTTGATTTTATATTTATAAGAAAATGCATGTAAAATATATAAATGTATTTTAGTTTTGTATGGTATAAAGTTTAACAAAAATTCAAAATTCACTGATAAAAATATACCATACATTACAGTTTTAATTTTACTTTGTTCGTTATGAACTACATCCTATATCCACTTGAAACTTTGCGTTTAACCTTTTCTAGGATTAACATATACACCTTATTATTTTAGTTTTTCACAGCTGCTAGTGGTACATAGTTATTTATAGAAGTAATAGACCGAAAAATTAGATTCATAAAAACCGAATCATTATGTGCTTTTTTTTTTGCTGTGCCTTTTTTTGTGACTAAACATAACTGCTAGGGCCGGGGACCGTATAAGTATTTAAATTCCGTAATTTTTATAGGAATTGATTTATTGACTTCGATTGTGTGTGTGTGCGCGCGTGTCAGTGTTGGGCAAATTTTAATTGCAAGGACAATTAAAGATTAACAATTGATTAATTGTTAATTGTGGCTGTAACAATTAAAAATTGATCAACTGTAATTGTCAAAAATGGCAATTAACAGTTTTTTAATTGTTAATTGTAGTAGCAGCAATTAACAATTAATTAATTGTCAATCGTCATTTGCTACAGTTAACAATTAATTAATTTTCAATTTTTTTATGAATTTAAGTAAAAACTAACAATTAAAATATGACTGGTGTGGATCTCTTCATTTTTAGCGACAAAAAGTGGGATATGTCCATTCTCGAGGTCCCATAAATCACTGCACTAAAATTCATCAAAGTCGGTTCAGAGGATAGGCGTGAAAGGTAACAGAGACAGGCTTAATAATATAGTTTGGGTTGAAACGCATATTAATAAAAAGTAAGACTAATTTTAATAATCATCAATAACTTAATTTAAACATGATTAGACAGGTAATGAATAACAGGTTTAATTTCTTATATACATTGCATTTTAATAAGGCTCTCTTTTCGAACGTACTTTCGGACAATTTTTGGCTATTCGGCAGATCTGTCATTGTCACAAAAGAAAAAATCTGGAGTGACTCCACTCGACTTTCCGAACACTTACGATTAAGATCATTACCAAGCATTTAAATAAATTTTAATCGATGAATAATTCAAACATATATACCAAATTGAAACTCAATCGAATGCACCGTTTAAACGCTTGCGCACTTTCAAGAATTTCTCCCCATGTGCCATTATGCCATAATATAAAAGAAATTTTTGTAGTAGCCCTGTAATACTATAATTCTTATACACACCAAAATCAATGCCGGTCTTAAGATGGTGATTTATAACATATATACTCAATTTCAGCTCAATCGAAGGTACTATTTAAACGCTAGCGCACTTTAAAGAATTACCCCCATAGGCCAGAATGTAAAAGAAATCTTTGTAGTAGCCCTGTAGGAGAACTATAAGTCCTATACACATCCAAATAAATATCGGTCTTAAGATAGCGGTTTATAACATATATACCCAATTTCAGCTCAATCGAACGTATCGTTTAAACGCTAGCGCACTTTCAAGAAATTCCCCCCTTAGGCCATAATGTAAAAGAAATCTTTGTCGTAGCCCTGTAGAAAAACTATAAGTCCTATACACACCAAAATCAATACCGGTCTTGCGACGGTGGTTTATGAGATATATATCCAATTTGAGCTCAATCGAATGCTCCGTTTAGGAGCTATCGTGTTCACTCACATACACACAAACACACATACACACACGCACACACACATACACACATACATACATACATCTCGTAAAAATAGCATAAATGGATTCAGAAGCCCTCAAAACGTGTAAAAACACCAAAATCTCGAAGTCGAATTTTTTCAGGATTACAATACTTTCCTTACATAGTACATGTTCGGAAAGTAAACAGGCGTTCAACTGCAGCCGACGATGGTAAAGGTGCGTTGTATTTTATAAAAACATTGTTTTATCTCAGGATATCTAATGAGGAGTTACAAATCGTGACTTTCTTCTGCAAGTAAATGCGACATTAAAAGTTCTGCTTTAGTTGTTGGTGCATCGGAGGAGCTTCGGCTTGTTTCTGTCGCTGAAAATGAGTTGGAGTCAGCGTCAAAATTTAAAAAAAAATGCGTTCTTGGGTACTTTTTTTATTGCCACTGTTGCTACTACATATTCATTCATTTGTTTGGAAATACTGGTTTTGAAAACTTTTAGAATTTTTGTACGATCTGCAGGCTCTAAACAAGCTGACTATTTATTTTTAAATCTGGAGTATGATAATGCGGCAATAATCACATTTTCCACTTCAGGCGTGCTGACATGAAACCGTTTTTCGAACCTTTTTTCGGCACCTTCTCTGTATGTCTTGATCAACGGCAAAAAGAAAAGTTTTCTTTTCAATTTTCAGTATTTTTAAATTAGCGACAGGAGACAGGGCAGAACTATTCCGTAGTATGCGTTAGTCTCACTTGGCATAATGTTTAGGGCTTCTGCTACTGGCGCAATACACGTGTATGTAATCGAATTCGTTCACTTTGATAGCATTTTTTATGTTCAATGACCTATATAAAAGCAAGCTTTTTTTTTCTTTAATTTTGAAAATTTGCTGTAGCGCATACAAACTATATATAAGTAAGTTAATTGTTAGTTTTAATTGTTTCATAGAATAACTAGCAGCGAAAACCGGCGTTGCTCGGGTTAAAATGCACCACATGTTTAATAGCATAAAAAATATTTAAGGATCCGTTTTTTAACTTAGATAATTTAGATTTCTAACTTCTATCTAGCCTTATCTAAGTCCTCACTTGCAGACCGCTACTGGGAGGCCAGAGTCCATTTGTATACATAGACTATTTGATGCAGCTGAGTTTTTTGTTCGTGTGTTTTCTTTCTTTTTTACAATTCCTTTGCTGTATTTGTCTTCCTTTCTTGCCATAGGAAATAAAAAAAAAGTTATCGCATCCTGAGCATATTGATGCATGTGACGTGGAGATCTAGTAGTAAATGTCGATGGCAAGATGACCAATTTTCCTATTTTATCGACGTTTGCATCATTTATCATACATTGCATCTCCCAAATTGATGTATTCATCCGAATGCAATTTTTGTTGATTATGTCGAATAAATTCTAATCTTTCCGTCTCAATTTTTGCATACATCTCTACAATAAACTGCTGAAATAACTGCCGAGTAGTTTAAAATATGGTTAGATTATCATTTCTAGTCATAATTCGATAAGCATAAAATTGCATAGCTGATACTTTTTTTTAGTTTCGACACCTGTAGCTGGATCGATTTGTTGAATATTGAAGTGATAAACATCCTCATCTTGCCAAAAAATTAGCGGATACTGTAGTGTATCATAACTACGATGTATTTCAGCAATACGTTGCAATTTTTTACTTCGGCGTTGAATAATAATATCAGGACGACTACATTCGTTATCAACAATTACTACGGCAACTTCGTTCGTTGAGGTGCATTGAACCTTCTTTCGTGTTGAAAGGCTGGTCTTTTATCTGCTCGAATAACGATCTTATAATTATCTGCAGCCATTTGGTCTGGAGCAGTCATAAACACATTGATTAGTTGATTATGATTATGAAGTAGACGTTGTAATTTTTAAATAATATCTCGTTGTAATCCCTGAATGTTAGAGCAACGTTGGTCTGTTTCACGTTCTTCGTTACAATCAAAATATAATTGTAGAAATTTTGGAGTTTCATTTGGCATCGGCAGAAGTGAACCTACTCGATGATAAATTTGGCCTTGAACCTTAAAAACCGGGCTGAAATTTTCTTCCTTGCATATTAATGAAGCTCCAAATGAAGTCATTTGAAAACAACAGTTGTATCGACGTATATTTTGCAGAAAATGATTGGAATCTGGTGTTTTCCAATCATATTTGCGAGTAATTGTGGTAGTGGTACATCTAATGCTGGTAAATTGACTTTACCACTCGAACAGCACATACCAGCAGTTTCGCCTTTAAATTTCCGTGCATGACAATACTCGCATATCGTATCCATTTTTCCGATGATAATATTTGGAACTGTATTGTTTTCTGGAACTGTATTTCACTGTATTGTTTTTTCAATCATAATGGAAAGCCCGAAGTTCTAAATTCTCAATTTTACTTGTAACAGCTCGTTTTTTGCGTAAGGTAGCCATTCTTTCTTTACTTTTTCTATTTTCCACTTCACGTTGATCAGCAGACTGACGATTTCTAAGTGTTCTCATTTGGGATCGCACTTCTTCGTTAATATGTGTTCTTTCTTCTTCTGTTAAATTTTCTCTATTTTTTTACTCCTTTACGAATATTTGAAAGCCGTTTCTCTCTTTGTTCTTCTGTTTCAAGTTGACGTGCTACTTTTCTTCTTTTAAAATCCACTCGAGGTTTTGTAAATATATTTTTACGCCTTGGCATTGTGTATATGTAATGTAATAAAGTTACACAAAAATAATCCCTTGTTTACTATTATGGTGTCACTGACGAACTCTCTTGAATATTATGATAGTTTTTTCTTTTTCATTTGTCAAAATGACTTGAATTTGTTTAATTACTGCTCACTCTTAATTTCAGTTAATCTCACTCGGCTGCAAAAACGATCAAACTGACGAAAAGTCACTGAATTTCGGTTTATATACCATAACACATCGAAATTGCTAGCATCAGAACACTCTAGAATATTCAAATAATTCGTTCTTTTTCACTTGTTAAAATAACTTGAATTTGTTTCAGGTAAAATGGTTCGCAGGCGATAATTGCTTGAGATTCAGTTTTCCTGTTGATATGGCAACAGACGATAAGCGTTGAATTTTAATATTTTACTGGAGTTGAAATTCAGAAGTTCTCATGAGTTAGAATAGGAGAGATATATATTTTTTCACATTTTCGCCACCCACAACCACCCACTTCCACCCACCGCGACCAAACTCCCTTATTTTCACCGTGAGGCCAAGGGGTATTTACCACCCCAACGGGAAGTTAATTCGAGTTGGTGGTGATAGAGAAAACCCTGTCTTTACAAACGAACATTAGCATTTTATATATATATATATACTAGCTGAATGCCCCGTTCTTCGCACGGGATTGAATGGATTCTTTTTATATTACGGTTTGTTGTAATTACTATTTATCATAATAAATAGATATTGCAAAATGGATATTGCATAAATATTATCTGTGTTCAATAATTATGCATAAAGAATTTCATGGCGATTGTTCGAACAGTGAAGAAGATAATTAGGCGCAGCGCCATCAACTGTCGAAGTTTTTGCAAAATGGGTAGCATCAAAATGTTTTCATGTTCAAATATCTATGTGTACCGATTTTCATAGAAACAGTTTAACGGTCAAGATACCCTGCAGCGCCCTCTAGTGGCTAATTAAAGTAATAATACGCTAAAGCTTCATCAAAGAGCGAGTGTTAAGAAAAATTGATAAAGTGAAAATATTTTCCGTATTCAAATGTGCATGTATACCAATTTTCAGAGCGGTTAGTTGAACGTTCAAGAAGTTGATTGCTGAAGTGCTTTCTAGTAGCGAGTTAAAATAATAAAGTCCTACACACAAGGGCAGATTTGCCGAGTTGGGGGCCCTGGGCAAAAATTTCATTAGGGAACCCTCTTTCGAAAGGGTCAAAAAGAAGTTTTCGAAAGGGTCTTTCAAAATTTACAAATTTTGAAACTTGAAGAAGAATTTGGGGGGCCCGTTTTTGTTGGGGGCCCGGGCGCTTGCCCGGAATGCCCTCCCGGGAATCAGCTCCTGGCTGCAGTGCCATCAAGTTGTGAGTACAGCCAAATGAATACTAACAAAATATTCTCTCTGTTCAAATGTGTATGTATACCAATTTTTAAGGTGATCGGTCAAACGGCTTTGAAGTGGGTGCGCTGCATCGGTATCTAGAGGTAAGTCATAGCAAAATAGATCGCGTAAGAGTATTCTCCGTGCTCAAATATCTGTATGTACCTATTTTCATAAATCAGTTGAACGGTATTTTCATAGCAAGCGGTTGAACGGTACAGAAGGCGAGTTATAGCTTAACGGATGCCGAGAAAGTATTCTTTTCGTTCAAACATTTATGTTTACGAATTTCCATGGTGATGAGTCTAACGGTCCTGAAGTTATTGGTTTGAAGTGACATCTAGTGGCAAGTTATAGCAAAATGGATAACGCCAAAATATTCTCAGTGTTCAAATATCTATCTATACCAGTTTTGATAGGGATCAATTGAGCAGTCTTTATATGTTGCTGCGCCAACTATTGGCGAGTTAAGGTAATGATGTGCTACAGCACAATGAAGTAGCTATTTATAGCATAATGGGTAGCACGAAAATATTCTCCATGCTCAAGTATCTATGTATATCAATTTTCATAGCGGTCAATTGTCCGGTCAAGAAGTTGGTGCGCTGCATTGCCATCTAATGGCGAGTTAAAGTAATAATACGCTGCTTTACCATCTAGTAGTGAGTAACAGCTAAATGAATAGATAGAATGTATTCTGCTCGCTCAAATGTGTAAGTATAAAAAATTTTATGGTGATTGCTCGAACGGTATAGAAGTTGGTGTGCTGCAGCGCCATCTTGTGGAAAGTTATAGTCAAACAGATAACGTAAAAGTATTCTCCATGTTCATATATCCATATGTACCAATTGTGATCAAAATCGGTTGACCGGCATTTTCACAGCAAGCGCTTAAACGAAATAGAATTCGACGTTCTGCAGCATGATCTAGCGGCAAGTTACAGCAAATTGCATAGTGTAAAAATACTCTACGTCTTCAAATACCCGTGTGTATCAATTTTCAGCAAAATCGGCTGAATGGTATTTTCATAGCAAGCGTTCGAACGGAATGGAAATCGACGTTCTGCAGTGCCATCTAGCGGCAAGACTTAAGTGTACCAAATTTGATGGTGATCGGTCAAACGGTTTAGGAATTTTTCAACGTCATACACACCCACACACACACATACACACCCACAAGCATTCATTTATATATATGATACATAGATAACACATCGAAATTGCTAGTACTTGAATATTCAAATAATTTGTTCTTTTTCACGTACACTTGTCAAAATAACTTGAATTTGTTTCAGGTAAAATGGTTCGCAGACGATAATTGCTTGAGATTCAATTTTCCTGCTGATATGGCAACAGACGATAAACATTACATTTTAATATTTTATTGGAGTTGAAATTCAGAAGTTCTCATGAGTTAGAAAAGGACAATTATATATTTTTTCACATTTTCGCCACCCACAACCACCCACTTCCACCCACCGCGACCAAACTCCCTTACTTTCACCGTGAGACCAAGGGGTATTTACTACCCCAACGGGAAGTTAATTCGAGTAGGTGGTGATAGGGAAAACCCTGTCTTTACAAACGAACATTAGCATTTTATATATATATTAAGATTAAGATTAAGATTCGCCACCCACAACCACCCACTTCCACCCACCACGACCAAACTCCCTTACTTTCACCGTGAGGCTAAGGGGTATTTACCACCCCAACGGGAATTTAATTCGAGTTGGTGGTGATAGAGAAAACCCTGTCTTTACAAACGAACATTAGCATTTTATATATATATATTAAGATAAGATTAAAAAAGTTAATTGCAATTATTTTAATTGCGAATGATGATTAACATGCATTAATCCAAATAATTTAATTGCAACCTGCAACTAAATGTTTAATTGCAGTTAATTTAACTGTAATTGATTTAATCGCAATTACTTTTTTAATCAACTAACGCGTCGATTAAAAAATTAATTGATTAAAGCCCAACACTGGTGAGTGTGCATGTTTCCGATATAATGGAATACACAATTTTAATCATTTTTGCAATTGGAACTATCTATCTCTGACTAGCGGTTTAGGAAATAGCCACTGGGCATCGATAGCACTGGACATCCTGTATGCAAAGAGTGTGTTATGAATCGATTCACCTGCTTGACTTTTATTGTTCTAGATATATTATTTGCAAAATTTTGAATCATTCTACTTTAATCCTTAGAATATGTATATCAATAATAATTTGATGTTATAGAAACGCTCATAGGCGCACCCAAGGAATTAATTTTTTTCTTTATAAAAATTGTCTTTAAATTATTTTTAAAGTACTTTTTAGCAAAAGCAAAAAAGTAAAAGAAAAAAAAATTAGTTTTAAAATAAATGCTTACAGTTAGTGAACGAAACACAGTTAAACTAGGTTTCAACAATACTAAAAAGATCAGATAATTATTTCACTATAACCAGTTACATTGCTTGTTCGCATGTTTCTCTATGCGCAAGTCAAGTGGCACATAATAATTTAACGTTATAAGACAGTTATAACTATAATCGAGGTCACTATAACCGTGTTCAGCAGAATTCGTAGCCCAGCCCCCCCCCCTCCCTAAACTAAAATCCTGAATGGGCCACTGGAAACTCTTGCACAAACCCTGTTCGTCTCTTCTATTAGTAATCCTGCATATTTTTATTTAGATGTTCCAGACAGAGAATTGAATACAAAATACGTCAAAATCCTTGCTCTTAATGGACATAACGTCTTGCAATAAATCTAGCTAAAAATAACTGCTGTCTAGCTGCAACAGACGAGGAAACGACGATCCCCTGTACCGTCTTCTTTTTGTGTGCTGTAAGACTTCATTCGTTTTCCGAAAGATTTTCAGTTTAGTTTAAGTAAGCTCCGTTTATATCAGTCTAATTAAGAGATACATACGAATAAAGTGCAAAATCATCTGGAGAATTACAGCAAACAGGAGCATTCTGTACAGAATGTAGGAGAAGCGTATATCTTTTTGCATAATTTCCAATATGCAGTTATAAATTAATGAGAGGAGGTGATTATAGAATGCCATCTAGATTTCTAAAAAAAAAGAAAAACTTTACTAGATTTTGAATGAAAATCTCCAAGTCATCATAAGTACTGTTATAACTAATTCCAATAAACTGTTACATCTAAAAAAAATGAATTTTATTTTGTTGCTATAAATATATATTTTATTAAAGTTAGAAATAAGGTAATGGAGGTGAAATGAAAAATGGGGGAATGCGATGCAGGTGGAGTAATATGAAGTCATTTCTGCTTCGAGTCCAATTACAAGAGTCGCAGGTACATTCTTTCTTCGCTCCGATACTGTCAAGTTAAACCCACAGAGAACAACAAAATCATTGAATACAAATTTCCCTTAAATTTTCGGAGAATTTTTCGTTACGTTAGATACATTCAGTGACTTTGCTTTCTGGCTCTTCAGTTAATAAAGTAGAATCTATTACATATAATATATTTAGGTCGAGTGCAATTAAATACCTAATGCCCTATAATACCCGATAAGATATCGTGGAAAATGAACTTTTAACTGATGGCAAAACTCTGTCAGCTTAAAAAAATGGCAACCGTCTAATAAACAATTCTATTAGCTTTAACTACACTTAATACCAGTGCTTAAGTCAGTTGTATACTAGTAAGTTAAAATTGTTTGGAAAACTGTGTGAAAACTCTGTGAAAAAACATAGTTCTGTAGTGAGCGGTATGACAACAGAAATCGGTAAATTCTCTCTTCACTGCATCATTGGAGTCTTTATTGAGCAATTCATGGTATTCCCACGTGACAGCTAGATCAAGCGAAGACAATGTATTCCATACTTCCTGACTATTTGATAATACCCTCCTCTCCTCTAACATGGGGCGCATCTTTCTGAACTTGTTCTGATCACTAGCGGCTGAATTCTAAGAGGAGTGTATTTTGCAGTTAGAGCCAATATATGACGTATGTCTTAATTATATGCGGATTGATGAATGTATTACTTAAAATAAATAAAAACTTTGTATAAAGAACAAACTTAAAATGATACATAATGATGCTATAAGTATCATTTTATGTGTGTCCTTTATATAAAGCTTTTATTTATCACATCGTACGCTAGTATGCACGTTCATATAAATTGATTTTGACCGACGGCGAGTCTATTTTGACCAGTTTTTCCATGCTGTCTCTACGTACGTATGTAATAACTCGCATATCTAAGAACTCTTGTTCTTAGAATGTTAAAACTTGATATCTAGGATTGTTGTAACATGTAGTTGTGCACCTCCCCTGTTGGTCCCAATCGACTGTATAGTTTGTCTACAGGGAGACCAAAATATTTTAAATATATTACGCTCTATGGGAAGAAATTCATTAAAGGGTATTTTAGAGGTATTAAGCTATTTCAAGCGACTCAGAAGTAATATATGATGTTAAAGGTTACAAAATGAATTGATACAACGAAAAAAGCGTCTTTATCGTTTATAGTTCTGCTACAGGAACATTCAAAAGATTTCCAATACATTGCGGCTAAAGGCAATTTTAGGGACATTCATCCATTTCAATCAGAAATTGTGATTGACGGTTTTGTGCTGCACAATACCGTCCTACCATAGAGCTAGGTAGTGGTCTGACCATGGTTACGTGCCTCCCACAAAAGTTACGTCAAAAGTAGCCAAGTTAGAGACTTTTGGTGTACGTGTGTACGTATTTAACTCTCAAATCTCAAAAACTATTAATCGTAGAATGTTGAAAGTTCATTTATAAGATTGTTATAACATCTAGTTTTGCATCTCCATTTTTTAGCTCCAATCGACTGGAGAGTTATTTGCAGGACCGCCTAAAAGATAGATATATTAATGTCTATGGGCATGTTCAATATATTACATCTGCTGTCAGTCATAGTTTGGTCCATGCCCAAAATTTCGCATTTGTCTTCGACCTTGGCGAGTTTTTCCCGAAATGTTGCCAAATTTGGCGAGTTGGTCATTTTGTCCATGCACAAAATATCGCTATTTGTTATCGTTCTTCGTCAGTTTTGCGAAATATCGCCAAATTTGGTGACAGTGAGGCGTCATTGTTCGGTCAATGCGCAAAATCTCAGCATTTGTCATCCACCTTGGAGAATTTTAACGAAATATCGCCAAAAATTATAATTTATTTCGCATAACTCTAAAACTTTTAACTGTAGAATTTTGAAATTTTTTATCTAGAACTGTTTTAACATTTAATTGTGCATGAAGGATTTTAATATTTAAATTGAGAATTTCGGTTTTATCATGGATTGTTTTTTTTTCTTTTCTTTTTTTTTTCTCTTTCTCTCTTTATTTCCTTTTCTTTTATTTTACTGCCATCATGATCTTTTAATTTTGTAGTTATGTATTGGCAACCTAAGGCTCCGAAGAAAAAAACCCTTTGCTAAATAATTAGTGACGATAATATGCATTAAAGCAAACTACACCTTGTTAATAAATATTTCGTTTATAATAAATCAAGCAAACATAAGCAACGGTAAGCAATTACACGTTAATAAATGCAGCAGTATTTTCAACGGAAGACTATCCTAGTATTTTCTTCTTCTTCTTCTTCTTATTATTATTATTATTATTACTTCTGAAATATTGAAACGCTGTTTATTTTCTGGCTGAACTTAATGCATTCCGATACTTATAAGAGAACAATGCAAATAAGCCACACATCTGCATTCTGTGGGATACTGTAAAATTAAATTTAGAAATAAGAAAAAATGAATTACAATTTTTTAACTACACCTCGGAATGTATAACATTTACGTTTTTGAGAAACACTCTGTAGTATCCATAAACAAATCTATTTGTTACTTTTTACTTTTACATTTCCTAATTTATTTTAAACTATATAAGCATGGCTTCCATTTATGGAAGTGTTTGATAAATAATGATTCTAGTTCGGATGTTATTTTTTAAATACACTATGCAGATTTTCAAGACTAAGGATGAGGAAATTAATTTTTACTATCTACCAAGAACAAAAGTTCTTTCCTTGAATTTTATACAGCACATAAACATTGGAAGGCTAAAGAAGATTCCCACCACTGGATGCAGTAGATCTTAAAGTATTAATCATTTTTACTGCCAGAAGATAAGTAATAAGCTTCTAAAAACAGAAGCGCAAAATTTAGGATGTTCGCTTAATTCATTTTTCATCAGCTTAAGTATCGCAGTGATTAATGAAAGATTGCTACAAAAGAATAGCAATTTGCTCTTAAATTTTCATCAAGGAATCCCCTCTCCAAGTTATTTGCAGAACTTGCTGATTATGATTTTACCCGAAAATTCAAATCGATAGCTGCAGAAAGTAGTTCGCACGTTCAATATTTTGATTATAGAAAAACGGAACTTGTGTAATCACTCCTGTGAGCGAAAAAAGGTAAGTAACGGACTACATATTCTTACCATCGTGTAATCAGCAAGGTTATTTAGTATAAAATTAGTTTTTATTTTTCGCGTAGGTAGTATATATTTATTAATCCTGTCTGTTCGGGATGTACGATAAATCTTTTAAAAAGAACAGGAAATATTTGCTGATATTTTAATAAAATCAAAGAGAAGATATTCATCATGAAACTTAAATTTTAATGTAATACCTTGAATTATGGAGTATCAAATTAAATACGCTTGATTAAAATATTAACTAAAGTGTACAATGTGCGTACCTATCCCATACTCTATAAAAATGTTTTGTTTTGGAAATTGACTTGCATGTGTGTCCAGTTTAATTGCGTCGCAGATAGATTATCCGTTAACTGGTTCTCGAATTATTTATTTTCTAGAGTTAAAAATTTTTAGTTTAAATTGGTAAAGAGATTTTTTTTATCAAATTTTCTATAAAAATTTCTCAAGAATATATCTTCGTAATAAATAATTTTATGTACTAAGAAATTATGCATTTATATAAAGTTAAAATACTCCTATAACTAGCTGTTTCTCAAAAATTCAAAAATATCTTAGAACAACATACCTTAAAAGCAGCATCTGTGTTTTTAATTCAATGTTTGAAATTTTTTTTTTGACTTGCCTACCTAAATATGTTTGAGTAAGTTAGTCAACATTTTTGTATTAAATAAAAAGTATAAAACAAATATCTAAACTATTACTAAAACCGACAGAATTCTTACGGAGTATTTTCAAGCAACAGTTTTCATTAGAGCACACGGCCTGGGACATGTAGGGTTATTTCATCAAGGATCCATAAAACCATAAGAATTTGATACCGAAGCCAAAACTTTTTAGTTACAAATTGAGCCGAAAAAGGGGTGCTGCAAGAGGTAATATGGATGTAAGAAAATCCCCATTTGTCCCACACATTTCTGCTCCACATTGGCTGCTATCTCTTGCAAAAAAGAACATTGGACCTTTTTTCTTTCGAGATGATGACTGATTGTGTATCGCGCGTTTGAAACACTTGTCAAAACTCAAGAACCGTTGAATGATCGACCGGAGACTGCATGGTTCATTCAAGATGGGATTCGCTTACACCATACAGAAAACGTTTTTGACTTTCCTGATGAATAATTTGATTATAGAGTTGTTGCATTGAATTATTCGACAGTTTTGGGAAACTGAAATGGATTGAGACTGAGACTTTAGAATTCTCTCGATCTCCCCCCTTCCCCACCCCCCTCCCCCCTAAATACTTTTTGAGGCTACGACCCAGGTGTGTAAAGTGGAAGATGCGCTTATTAAATCGGTTTTTATGTGATTGTTCTTAGTGTCTGAGCTCTCTATTTGGCATACGTGTTGCCGCTTGTGTTTCCATCTGTCTGTAAAATTTGCAATTAAAATTTTTGTGGCTTCTGCATCAAATTCTTACGTTTTTTTCAATTAACATATCACTGGTTTCATGCTTTTACCAATCTCGGTTTTTTGAGTTATTCATTTTTTAAAATTATGTTTTCTTCGTAAATTGTCCTGCAGCAATACTATATATGAATGATTTCAGTTGTCTATGCACGTTCCTAGCAGCGAGGCGAGGAAGTACAGGCCGACGAACCGAAATCATAAACTGTCTTCAATTTTGTACTTCATGCCTTTCGACGTTACGGAGATTTTAATAGGCAATAAATGCACATTTTTGGAACATGCTATTGGCTTATAAACCATGGGACCCTCGGTAATAAAAGTGCAAACAATGTTGAGAGACTGGATTTTCCGTGACCTCTTCGTCCTTCTTCGTCCACATAAACCTTTGGAAAGCTCTTCAAATAAAAATATGTTTTAAGGAAGGGGCGCTTATTTATTTTGCGTCAACAGCCAAACCCCGAGGATCGCGGTTTCTCTTGTGCCTCGGTGTCGAATATCAACGAATACTGGACCTGTATATAATTCCATGTATATTTCAAGTATCTATGTAAAATCTTGAAAAGTACTAAAAACCTTTAGATTTCAAAATGTTAATATTTTTAATATTATATTGTGGAGACTCGTGACGCCTTGTCTGTGTAAAACTACTAACCCAGATTTGAATCTACTGTAGTGAAAAAAAAAATGTAATTATCGTTTTTATTTTACCATACTTTGCAACTAATGTTCTGGCTTTATTTTAAATGCTATATAAATTTCTTTATTGCTATGATTCCTATGCTATGATTCCTATAAATATTTAGTATGTAAATAATAATACTATGTCATTCAAAACGAAAAATGCCTACTTTGCTTCTATGTAGTATCTTATTACCAGTAATGTCGCAAAACCATTAGTCAGAGATTTATTTTCCTTCAATGGAGGCTAAAGATTACTGATTGCATACCGAATTCGGTGGATAGTATGAAGCATAATGCTGAGGAGTATAACACTGTAATGAGATTGCACGCATTTAATTAGAATTAGTAAATAATTATCTTCAGCTTATTATAAATATATTTGGATTCAGTAATGAGAAATTAAATCAATTAATTATTAGTTCCCTATAAGTATCATAACACTATGAAGAGTGATAATTCTAGTAACAATGTAACATAATTAAATGAATTGGGTTGCTTATATTTACAAAATGATATCCTTCAAACTGCTGAATATATTATTTGCTGGAGTGTTTATGAATTAACTAGTAGGCCATCAATAATTACTATCTCAAATACGAATTAGATATTAATCCAAATTATTTACTATCAGAAATAGCTATTAATATTTCCCCTGAAGTATAAAATTCTGTCAAATATTAAATTTGATTATAATTTACCTAATGTTGATAAGAGAATGGTGCGTTTTCTGTATAAATAAAAGTTGACTTTTGTCTGTACATTACTTGGAATTAAAAAATTCTGCAATCAAAACCGAAAAAAAATGTTTGCCTGTCTGTCGTACAATCGGTTTGTCGTTCTGTCATTCTGTCCATGATGTTTTCTTTGTTAGCGCATCACGTAATAACGACTAAAGCGAATGAAATGAAATTTTGTGACATGTTAGGTGGTCAACCAGCTTAAACTTGAGCTTCAAAATAAAAAGAGAATTTTAAGATTTTGAGATTTTTGTACAATCGTTTCAATTTGCGTAAATTTTGTTCGTGCATCACGGAGTAACGACTAAAGCGAGTGAAACGAAATTTGGTAATAGCTCAACTTAAACTATAGGAGTGGAGATTTTTGAAAATTTTGATAAGATACTGAGCTTTTTCTAAAATTAATTCAAAATATGCAAATATTTGTTCACGTATCATGCAATAACGATTTATAAGAATACGAAATTTAGTGACATCATAGGTGATTATGCAACTTAAACTGCAGTCAGTTTTTTGAAAATATGGCTTAGATTTTGAGATTTCGCGAATGTGTAATCTTTATTTGTCCATTGCGTTTAAACCACCGAGAAGAATTGCATAAAATTTAGAATCATGATAGCTGGAAAATCAATCTATAAACGGCAAAATACGTCAAACTTTTAACAGATTATGAGATTTTTTGAAAATTGAGAAAATCTTTGTGCCATTCCAAAAAAAAAAAAATGTCATGGACAAAAATGAAATTTATCAAAATTATGCTAGTTGGCAAGTTAATTTAAACTATAGATGTCAAAATTATTTTAAATTTCCATAGATTTTGAGATTTTGTGAAAATAGTGTAAATGTTTGTTCTTTTACCACTCAAAAATTGGCTTAAGACATGGTATGAAATTTAGTAACATCATAAAAATGGACGAAACAATAAGTGTTGAATTTTTTTTAAATTGAATACATTTTAAAACTTGAAAAATTGCATAATTTTACTTTTTTGTGAAGGGATCACTTTATAGCAACTGAAATTAATATTTTAGTTGGCTATTCAACTTAAACATTTCGAATATTTTATTCAATGTTTATTTACTTCTTTTGGTTTTTGGAAATTTTATCAAGATTTCCTGGAAGCATAGTATTAAATAAGTGTGATCTACAGTTAACAGAAAAATAAGTTAGTTACAATCACAGAATGACCCCTTGACATTAGAAGCTCATCACTCTAAAATAAAATATAATTTTGCAAAAAAATATTTTCTCCATTGTCAGATTCCCTCATCACTCAGTTACTCTCTGATTTGCAACATTTTAAAAATACACAGAAGTTATAACATTGCTTTCTATGCATTTTTAAATATGCTACTTCGATTCTTTGTACTTTAAAATAATGACGAATATTCACGCATTCTCGAAATCTGCTTTGCATGCTAAACCGTCAACGACGGGTACGCAGCTAGTATGTTTATAACATAAAAGTTTTAAAACCTCATTTATATTACAAATACAATGACTTAAATTCTTCACAAATAATGTTCCAAAAAATTTCAAAAGAGTTAACTTCTGGAGTTTTCTGCAAGGTTATTAGATTCAGACAAAACTGAATCTATTTCTTTTTTGCAATTTTAAACTTCCAGATAGCAAATATGAAACTATGGTGTAATATTTACAAAAATATGCAAGTGAATATTTACGTGCATTTACTTATGTGATACTTTTGTACGTTTGATGAAAAAAGTCATCCTATCTCACTTTCTTTTTAATAAATCAAAATTTTAAATGAATATATACAGTCTTATTGTCTTGTATAAAAATACTCTAAGAGCTTTAAAAATAATGTAAAAAACACAAATCTATTATTTATTTACTACACGAATAAACTAATAATCATCATGATTATAACATATCGAATACCTTTTTGAATATTACTTTTTATAAACATTTTGAATGGCTTTTCTCAACTACGGAACAAAAACGTTGTCTCGAGAATACTTTTTCTTCGAAATGAGGAAAATGTCATATAACTTGAAATATGCCAGCATTTAGAATAACTTATAAATCATTCTTGACTGAAATATTCGTATAGAATATAAGGATAGAAAAATGAGATCATATACTATACACAACAGCGAATGGAAATTGAATGCCTTTAAACAAATTATGATCAAAGTGAATTTTGTGAATTTTTAATGTGATTACGGCAGTAACCTCCCCCCTCCAAAAAAAAAAAAACACAAATCAAAAGTGGAAACGTTATGAAGTTTTGTTGGCCCACTTTTCTTGTTATATAGAAGCAGTGATTTTTCACGGCTTAAGAAGGGTAGACCTTTTATACCAACGAAAGCAGTTTTTATTGTTTCAGTATAATTTTTGATTTATGCGAGCCATTTACAAAGTTCATTATTAATACTATCCATAATACATTTCCACATATATAATTCAGTTTATTCTAGGGTAATTGCAATTATGTTATGCTCATTTCTTCTAATGCCATAAGTACTGACCAAACCCATCACAAATGACCTAACAGATGGTCCGGTATTACAATAGGATCCCATGATTGATCCCGTGTCATTTCATACGCAGTTTAACATTTTGTTAACCTGTCTACCACATTTAGCAAGTTAGAATTGTCACATAGGTGAAAACTCTTAATTGGACTATCCAAGTGTAGTGGCTAACGGACCATTCAATCAAATCTTGTCCGAGCTCGACTCCCGGCTTGAGCTTTGGTTTTAACGCTTCATGGGGTTAAACTTAGTGCCCTTCTGGGTAACCTCATAATAAAATGGACAGCTTGATGAATGTGTTCTAAAAAAGCTATGAACTTCCCTAATTTATATACTAGCTGATGTTCCTGTCTTCGCACGGGAATGAAGTTGTTAAAACAACTAATACGAGTGAATATAAATGTTATACGTTGAATTCGGCTGTTCGAGCCTTGCCAGGGGGAGACCCCCCCCTGAACCCCCATAAGTTTAAGTTTCATTATTGCCATATTAAAACGATATTAATTGACTTTGTCATTTTATCTCTCATTTTTCGTGTATTTCGCCTGGTAACCCTATATTGAAAGCTTTATGATTGTAACCCACTTATAGAAAAATACATGTGATGCATATTCTACAGCTTACGAAATATTGTAACTATAGATTAAAGCTGTTGTGAACTAATAGTATTTAAATATATGTAAAAAATACATCTGGTGCATATTCTACAGCTTACGAAATATTGTAACAATAGATTAAAGCTGTTGTGAACTAATAGTATTTACATCTAAATGGAACCTTACGGAACTTATAGAAATCGGTAGTTTGCGTAACACATACTAACATTTTATTTTATCTACACAGATCGGAAGACGAATATCTCTTCCGAATAGTATCTGGGAATGTGTGAAGCCGGTAGTCTCATGGACGGCACTTCTATAGGCTAGCAGAAAAAAGGAGAGTTTCTTGTCCCAGTCCTCTTGATTCCTAGATATCAGGAATGAGAGGATGTTCAAAATAGTGCGGTTAACCTCTCCACCATGCCGTCAGATTGTGGGTGTGAAGGCGTACTCAGGGTTTTGTTTATTCCGAGAAATAGACACAGTCCTTGAAAAGCTGCAGACGTAAAGTTCGTTCCTTGGTCGGAATGAAATTGCAGAGGGGTTCCATATCTGGAAGTCCATTCTTGCACCAATACCTTAGCTACGGTTGTAGCTTCTTGATCGGGAATAGGATACGCTTTGGGTCATTTAGAGAAATAATCTATAACAACTAGGATGTACTTGTTGCCATCCGAAGTTCGCGGAAGAGGGCCCCAAGATGTCGAGGGCAATTCTTTCAAAAGGTGCTCCTACATTATAACGATGTAGTTTTCCACGACTACGTTTCTTCGGGTCTTTTCAGGCAGCACAAGCGTCATAAGCTTGACAGCACTTTTCGACATTGTAACGAGCCTTAGCCCAGTAGAAGCGCTCACGAACTTTCTGCAGGGTCTTCATTATGCCGAAATGGCCTCCAGTTAAGGCATTATGCATCTCTTCTAGAACCTCCGGAATCTTCGAACGCGGGAGCACTAACTGCCATCGAATCGTCTTGCCGTCGGCCGACTCCCATTTATGATACAGGACTCCATTTCTCAGGCGAAGCGAATCCCACAAAGACCAAAATTGTTTCGTTGCCGGACTGCAAGATAATATTTATTGTCAGCTGGGCTTAGTGCTAGATTTGTCGATTAACTCTTATAAGTTTTATGTCGCTATCTGCTAATTGGTCCGCTCGAACATTTCTGTCTCCCCAGGAATCTTGAGATGATGCCGATTATGTAACTTGGCGGACAACGTGAGGTTTCAGATGGTAATTTTTCTTTTTTCTGGGGCAATAGCGACAACTTTCTATGCAGGGCCTTCTCGATAAAGATTCTGCGTTTCCATGAGATGCTCCTTTCCGATGACGTATTTCTATGTCATATTCTTGTAAACTCTGTATCTGCCTGGCTATCTGGCCCTCCGGATTCTTGAAATTTTAAAGCCTGGTTAAAGAGGCAGGGTCCGTTTGGAGCAGGAACTTTCGGCCGTACAGGTAATGATAGAAATGCTCCAAGGCCTTAACGATAGCAAGAAATTCCTTTCTCAAAACACAATCACAATAGTTACGTTCTCCCTTCGAAAACATTTGCTCCACTAAAAAATGAAATGTTCTTGCTTTCTATCCCCTGGGACAAAAGTACTCCGACATTCTCCTTACTTAGGAGAATGTCGGACTTGCGTCTGTGTCAAGGATAAATGACTTGTTAGGGTGAGGATACGACAGGATCGGCGAAACTTTTAGGGCACTCTTGAGTTCATTGAACGCATCCTCACATTCTGCAGTAAACAGGAATTTTTGTCCAGTCTGTTAATTTGTGAACTGGCTTTGTAATCTAAGAAAAACTGTTCACGAATTTACGGTAGTAAGTGCGCAGTCCGAGAAAACTTCGTAAGTCATGGATATTCTCAGGACGGCTCCAGTTCTTGACTGCGGACGGCTTTTCGGGATCGGTTCGGACTCAGTGGGCGGATAATATGTGCCCGAGATAACGTACTTCCCGACGAAAGATGTTGCAATTAGATGGACTCAGTTTCAAGTTTGCCTCCTTCAATTTCTGCAGCACCTTTCGGATGCTCTCTAGATGTTCTTCAAAATTTTTTCCAACGATAATGATGTCGTCCAAGTACACGAGACATGCTTCGTAGGAAAGTCCTATAAACACTGTCTCCATCAGACGCTCGAATGTAGCCGTTGCGTTGCAGAGTCCAAAAGTCATAACTTTGAACTGCCACAATCCTTGTCCCGTGGTGAATTCAGTCTTTTCACGGTCATCGGGATGAATTTTTACTCTCCAGTAGCCAGTCTTGAGATCCAGAGTGGAGAACCATTCATTTCCCTATAAAGTGTCCAAAGTGTCGTCTATCCTGGGAAGAGGGTAGCTGTCTTTCTTGGTAATGTCATTCCGACGTTTATAGTCCACGCAGAACCGGGTGGAACACACCTTCTATCGGACGAAAACAATCGGCGAGGCCCAGGGACCAATCTCTGCCTCGATGACGTCATCAAGCTGCATCTCCTCTAAAAGTCTTCTCACCTCTTCTTGCTTAGCAAACAGCAGCCACCTAGGATGTTGCTTGATGGGAGAATGCCTGTCTGTATCTATTCTATGTTCCGTTATTCGAGAGAAGAGGTATTCAAATTCACCTATTACTTTCTCCGCAGCCCTTCTCTGTTCTGCCATTAAGTCCACGTCTTCTAATAATTCCTTCGTCAGGCACTCAGATGATTTAGCTGTCGTTGGATTAATGCTTTTATATTAATGCAGGTAACAGGTGTGCAAGCTGCAAGAATCTTAAATTTATTCACTAATCTCTCCATTTTTCCTTCGGTAGGCTCCTGGAACGACATAGCTCTAATAGTATGCCGCTCTTTTCTCTCGGTCAGCTGAGCTGCTTCCAACTCCATATCGAATACAAGAGCAGACCTGAGATCTTTAAATCCACCAAGATCACTGCTTTCTGAAATTCAGAGTCCCGGACGCCTTCAATAAAATGTTGCACTGCAACTTCTTCTCGAACGTTATCAGGATAACTGCCGTAGACTAGATGGCACAGCCTATCTATGTCCGAAGCGTTTTCTTGAAGGGTCTCGCCAGATCTCTGCATCCTTGACTTTAGTTGTATTCTACTGTACTCTTTCAGGAACTTCTCTCCGAACTTCAGCTCCAAGGCACTGGCAAGGGCGACAAAATCTCCTATCTTCGTCGCTCCAATGGTTTGTAGTACGTTAATTGCGTTCCCGCTAAGAGAAGCGGCCAGTTGGTTCGCATTCTCGGAAACGCCCTAGCCATTCACTTTGGCGACAATTGAAAATCGAGTCTTGTATGCTTCCAGGGGAGTTTTTCCGTCATAAGACGTTTCTGCTGGGCGGCGTGACGACAACCTCATGTTTTCAGGTATCTTTCCCAGCTTTACTAAACTGTTCAGTTTTTCTTCTATCTTGTTCTGGATCGTTTTCTCAATTCTTTCCTGGTATTTCGCTTGACTTTCTTCTACGAGCAACATTCTCTTCTTTATTAATTCTTGACCTTGCTTAGTTTCTTCTAAATTTTCTTGGGTTTCCTCTATCTTCTTCCCCAATTTCTCTTGATTTCTCTCTATTTTATCCAACCGGTTATCACTTCGTTGTGTGCTGCCTTTAACTACTCCAGTCCGGTTTTCATCTCGCCTTGTACGGCTTCCATTTTCTTCTCTAAATCGGCTTGTCCGCATTTCATCTCCTTTATCATATCCATGAGCTTTTGATGTTGCTCTTGCATTTTTCCCCTTGTCAAAAACACAAACTGGAAAATAATGTATTCCTTTAGAATCCCGATTCTGAAGCCAAATTTTGCAGAATACTCTGCTTTTCCTATGTTCGTCGTTCTAAAGTCCAGTTGGTGTAGAAAGTTCTAGTAAAAAGTCCACTTGTCAGGATGGAACACAAACTTTATTGCTCCTAGAAGTTAGCTGAGCAATCAGCTGAACAAAATTCACAGGAACTAACAGCCAGTAGCTCGTTTATAACAGTCCAATTAGTGCCGAGGTTTTCACAAATGATGTAATTCTCACACATTATGTTCGCAAACAACATAAAACACTTCCACAGGTAAAATTCGGTATAAATATGTAAGGGATATCGTACCCAATCCCTTAAGACACAGCACTAAAGAATTTACACACAAGCACTTTCAAAACAGCTTCGAAAAACAAGCGGAAGTACCGCTTCTGTATCGTAATACAGCAAACTCTCTCTACGAGAGTTCAATTCACACTGATTATTTATAGAACAGGCAGAAACTACAAGGAGCTCCCAGAAGGATCTATTTCTAGAAGATTCCACATACAGCCGGAATTTAGATTACGTCATAGAAGAGAAATATTAGGTTATTATGTGATTTTAATGCTGAAAAAGCTGATTAGTCAAACTGGGTGGATTCAAATTAAATTTAGACAAACAAACAAAGAAACAAGCACACATATTTTCGTTTTTATTTATTAGGATAAGCCATAAATAAAAAGCACTTACCTTAATAGAAAAAAATATGAGAATCCCATACGGAAAACCTATGAACTTCGAAGATTTAGGCACACTGTGTATTAATATAAATTTTTTATTCTTTATTTTTCAATAACATTCTCCACTTAGAGTGAATTTTAGACGATTTCCATTCATTGAATACCAATAAGCAGACGATGAAAGCCTTCTGTGCCAACTGATGTATTCAGGACTGATTCCGGAAATTACGTAACCACAAAACTGTTCTGATAATGTATAAGTTCACGATTTGTAACCCAGATATTTATTAGCAGACGATTTTATTTTACCCCTTTTCCCTGTCCCATGCGATACGATTGTGTTCGTAAACACTTGTGCTGTTTTCACATGTGAGTTTAGCTTAAGGTGACCATATTTCTAAACAGTATTTTGGGGACAAATCAAGCATTGTCCTCGAATCCAAGTAAAATTTGGGGACGCTAGAAAATATTTTTGGGGACTTATTCGAGGACACAACGTATTACCATGTATACCCATGTATATCTTAACTGCTTTTGATACTTTAAAATGGATTCTAATAACTCTTTATATCAATTGTGTAGTCTTATTTCTAATAAATTAATGGAAGTATTTCATTCATTTATAAATATTTATTTAAACCAGAAATATGAAAGGAACATCATGTTGAAATATTGCAATTTATTCAAAATTTAACTCTTGGAATAGTATTTATATTTTTCAGAAGACATTGCTTTTTACATTGGATCATTTTGTGATAATTTTTCATGAAACTTTGTACACCCTCTAAAAAAAAGTATTCGAGTGCAAGAAAATTTTCTTACGTCAATTTCATATTTAAAGCATGGTTCTTCATGAAAAGTGATTAATCATTAACAAAACTGAAATGGGAAATTTGGCTCATAGTCGGATACTTTATTGAATGTCTGTACACGCTACACACACAATGACAGCAAACGTTTTCAGAGATCGAATTTCATTGTTTCTCTGAGTAGATGCCGCTTTTAGTTGGTTTATTTTTCTTATTTCTTCAGTTTTTTCTGAAAGGAATAAACTAAACGGAAACTTTCGGGGAAAAAGTACAAATCTTTAAATTTGGGGACATTTGGGGACAAAGTATTTTTGGGGACAAAATGAAAAAAAAGATCTATATTTGGGGACTGTCCTCGAATTTCGAGGACGTATGGTCACCTCAGTTTAGCTATCAAACACACCATTAGGATTTTGTGTTCATGAACACTTATTTAAGTAAATAAACGCATGAATGTGGTGTTACTGTAATACAGTTTTAACGTTAAAAAAAAATACATAACCGCATGTTTATTCTCATTCAATAAGAAGAAAATCTGGATTATAGCTTGCGTAATGCCAAGATAGTTACACAATCTCTTAAAATTAGTGACGTCGCTAAGAATTGATATAAAAGGTATTCTAACAAATCCAGACAAACTTAATATTTGCAGTTTATAAAATTATTTTTATAAACCTAAAATTAAAAATTTAGGATGACTGCAACACTTTTAATCCTTGTATTAACGATTTTCAGCCCCATTTAAAATCAATAAGAATTGTTCCAAATCAGTTTTATTCTCATGGCATCAAAATGGGGTCAATCTCACTTGCGCCATCAAACTATTGAAATAGCGAAAGTTGAATAGTTTATTGAAAATTATTAGTTATTTTTTTTATCTTTTAGTTTTTTTATTTTTCTAAACTTTCGGATACTACGGAAACTTATTATTTCGCTCGTGGTACAATTTTCATCACAAAGCCTTATAACATTATTGAAATTCTAATGCAATTTTAAGCTCCTGACGCAAAAATGACGCATTAGATTTCACATACGATAGCTAACTTTCATATGCAGCTGGTTCGTCACATGACTCAATATCTTACAAATTGGGATATCGGGAGAGCTTGATAGAAGTGAAAAATACGAAAAATCACTAAAAAATTGGGGAACGGTAAGGTTTTCAGATTTCAATGCAGACCCCATATTTCCCAGTATTTCTTTACGTACTTGTTCAAAATTTCAAGCTGATTCGTCGAAAGGTGTGGATTTGTATGCGATTCCAAATAAACAAACACATAAACAGATTTCCGTTTTTATTTATTTCGATACTTATTTTAACGAATGTGTTAAATTCTTTAGAAGTTTTTCCTTAAAAAAAGCTGTAGAAAGTACGCATTAAATCTCAGATTTTATGCTATCAACATTTTTATTAATAAATATGTTAGTGATAACCTAGAAAGAGGTGTCTAAAAACTGTTTACGATGTACACATAAAAATAAACACCGATATCAATCTAAGCCAAACAAATTCATTTTACTCCTGTACCTTTCTTTCTTCATTTAAAATTATTTATTCCATGCCGAATTTTCCACAGTAGCTCAATGTCATATATCATTCCACCTACATAAAATGTCAGTGTCCCTCTAAAGACATCTTATTTGGCTTGAAATATGGGCTACAGTGTCATTCATTCTAGGAAATGTTGACTTCCAATAACACCGATCTGTCGGAATAGAAAGGTAATATGTTCTGCATCTAGACAGTTTTGTTACAATCGAAATATCAAGTGTATCAAGAATCTGAATAAGAAAGGTATTTTTCTTCTGTGATCCGTGGTTGGCATTTTCTCTTCGTTTAACCAAGCTACATTTATTTCCTTGAAAATTTTATATGGGATATTTGCAATAGTCTATAGGATAAGAAATAATTTTAAATTATTATACCCGTGTCACTTATTTCATTTATGCTTTTAAAAATGTTAAAATTAGGATACTTTTCAATGTACTAAAGTATATTGGGCGCAAGACAAAAAATAATTGGACTGATGTAAATTTACAAGTTGAATGGTGCATTTTCATAAAAGATGAGCCTATCAAACATAATATTATTAACCTTATTAGTATTGCTCCTCGACTTTCAAACCACGAAGGTAATGTTGTAAAAAGGGAGACTTTGTAAGTCAGACGTCAAAATATCAATGCTTTCCAACATTTTTACTGTCAACCAAACTCTTAGGCGCTTGGGGAGAGATAGCAAAATAAATATAACTTTAACTTATAAATAGAAAAGTGTTATTTATTACTTATTGTTTAATAAAAGATAGCTCCAAATGAACTAGAGCTAATTTTCTGTCTTTATATTTAACAAGGTATTGTTTCCCGAAAAAGGTCAAAAGAGTACCTAAACATAGATTATTTTGCAAAAGCTCAGTTGCGTTAAGTTTTAAATTCTATTTATGATTTTATTTTAAGAATGTGAGATTAATTATTAAGATTTATTTATATACTGAGGAGCATTTAATGTAGCTAAACTAGTTTGTTAATTTTAAACGATTTAGCATTCTACCACAACACGCTATTATATAGCATTCGTGTGATTCTATTAAAAACATAAAGATGCATTATTATTAACATATTACTAAAATAAATCTTTTAAGTATAGTTAATTAGACGTCATTTGCGTTTATTTGTTGTTCGAAAAATATTCATTGTTATTTTATTTTATTTTAAGGATAATTACAATACTTATATCTGTATCTATAAATCCATCCTTTCTTTTCCCTTTAAAGAATTATTATTTTTGCTGTAATTTTATAGAACTGTTGTAATATTTGATCAACATAAAGACTTTTCCACTAAAAATTAAAGCAACTATATGGGATGTCATAATTGAATATAACAATACATAGTAGTTTCAAACGTGTCACTAATAAAGAACACAATGCATAAAATAATATTCGCTTGATATATTTTTATGCAGTGTAAATATTTTGGAATATTTCTGTTTCAATTCTTCGATAAAGTATGATAATATAAAAAGCTTTTAGCTTACATTTCTGATGATTTAGAATTAAATCTAATCAAAATTAAATAATTTAAATATTAGTACTTAGAAATACCAGCATAGAAGTAAATTGAAATTAAACTTTTACAGGTATAAGTAAGGTAGTTTTTAAGGTATAAGTAAACTTTTACTTATACCTTATTTAAAACATAAATTTTATCAATCACTTGAAAAAGCAGATATAGTTTAAAAGGTGACTTGGTTTTTTGATATAGAAGTTACATTTCTATTGTTCAAAACTGGACAAAAAAAATAGCTATTTGTTATAAATTTTTGCATATCTATCTGCAGTCAATATTGATAAATTTATTTTTCAATAACTTTTAATTCCCCTTTAAATTTAATTCTTATCTATAATTACATTTAAAAATAAATCTTCATGTAGCTCTTAAAATTTCATTTATTATTTAAACTACCCATCACTACATTCGGTTTTTGGAAAGAATGTAAAATAATAGTCAGAAATGACTAATGTTCCCAATTGGGAACACAGTGAAAATTAAACACAATTTTTTCCCATTTAAATGACTAAAATCTTACTAATAATTAACGCATTAGACAAAATATGCAAGAAACTAATCTAAAATTTGCCTGAATTTGAATTCCGTCTATAAAAGATTAAAAATGAAATACATTATGCACATGCAATTATGCTTATGCAATTCCTATAAGCAATTATGCGTAGATGAATGAGAATACATTACTTCGTATGCTTATTTTTGTGATATTCAGTAGTAAAAAAATAAATCCTCGGGTCTTCGAGCCTAGTCAGGGGAACCCCCCTCCTTGATTTAGCAACGCATTATTGCAATATTAAAACGATATTAATTGACTATGTCATTTTATCTCTCATCTTTCGTGTATTTCGCCTGGTAACCCTATGATGAAATTTTAATGATTGTAACCTATTTATAGAAAATTACATGTGATGCATAATCTACAACTTGATTATGCGGCTGATGAAATATTGTAACATTAGATTAAAGTTGTTGTGAACTAATAGCCTTTAAATATATGTAAAAAAAAAAAATCGGCTGTTCGAGCCTCGTCTGTGGAAGAACCCCCTGAACCCACCTAATTTTAGTTTCATTATTGCCTTATTAAAACGATATTAACTGACTATGTCATTTTATCTCTCATCTTTCGTGTATTTCGCCTGGTAACCTTATGTTGAAATTTTTACGATTGTAACCTATTTATAGAAAAATACATGTGATGCATATTCTACAGCTTACGAAATATTGTAACCATAGTTTAAAACTGTTGTGAACTAATAACATTTAAATATATGTAAAAAATACATGTGATGCATATTCTACAGCTTATGAAATAATGTAACAATACGTTAAAGCTGTTGTGAACTAACAGTATTTAAATATATGTAAAATTATGTCGATTTTTGGGACACATTTTTCGGACACTTTTCAATAAAGGGGGTGACAGATAAAATGACATTGTTATTAAAATACATGTGATGCATATTCTACAGCTTACGAAATATTGTAAGAATAGATTAAAGCTGTTGCGAACTAATAGTATTTAAATATATGTAAAATTATGTCGTATACTTTTATGTCGCATTTTTGGGACAATTGTCAATAAAGGGGGGGGGTGAGAGATAAAATGGACATAGTCATTAATACAGGGTGATTCAAACTATAAGGCTTAAATTTCGTACGGAGGTAGGAAGGCGTCAGGAAACAGATTTCACACAGGAATGTATGTCCGCAAATGTCATCTACATGAACAAAATAGACAAGTAAAGCGAACACAAGGAAACAGTACAGTTAATTACTAACAAATGTGAGCTTTCGTAAAAGGTAATGCAAAGGGTCACAGTAGGCGCGCAAATTGGCGATCATTTACGCAAACACAGGATCTTCAGAGCAGTGGGCAGCGACCGCTAAACATTTTCAAATGCTCCTCGTATACCCCGGACAATTCCTGCGGCGGCCGCTTGTCGTGCAACAAGGTCAATTTCACTGTCGCAACACCACTTAGATATGGAAAGCCTTACAATTTCTACGTCCTCGAGCTTTGACGTCATCATTAGGCTTACATTTAAAAGTCCACGAAATAAAACTATTAAAAATCTCTGGTGAATTTACCCATGAATAGCAATATTTTAATAATTTGAGATCCAAAATATAATTTTACGAGAAATAGTAGTTTTTAAAAGCATGACTGATTAATAATATGATACCAGGTTACCGAGCCATGCTCAGAATCTAAAGGCTCCTTAAGTGTAAAATAATTAATACGTAAACGCCTGGGCACGTATCAATAATCTTCATGGTTGCCAAAGATTTTCATCGCTGTCGGATCACCCATACATTATCAGGTAAGCTTTGGTCGGCATTCAATGTTACAATGGCATATACTTTGTTTTGAAGAGGGATGCTCAATATTCGATGGTCGGTGCCATCAGAGTTGAGCAAAAAGTAGTTTAACGTAAGGTGCCTCCTTTCCTTCTGTAGCAGATCAGCGAGGGTATCAGCGAAGATCTTGGGCGATGCATTCACTAACAGCGTCTTCATTACTTCAGAAATATATCTGTCCATATTGAGGACGTTCAAATTCAGCATCAAGAATTTGAGTTGGTTGAACTGTCAGATGAAGGAGTTTATAAAAAATATTCATCAAGTCTGTTACACACTGTTCGCAACGTAGTAGTACACACCAAAATCGTTAATAGTTTCACTCGTCATATACTGTGAGCAAAGCCATTGTAAAGTATGCTTTCAAATTTCGAATTCTTTGAAATAGGGGTGACATCGAAGAAACAACCACACCAATTCATTAGGAAATTCGGAATGTCCTACATCAATCTTACAGTCCCCAAAATGGTTTCGGTTAATTTTTGTTTTTACTCTTCAGAAAAATGCAAAGCTCCAGGGTGAATGCAATCCATGTTAAAAAGTTTTAAACTATGATAATAAGTACCCACATTTGTGGCAGCTTTGTAGATACTTAGACTGTTTACCCGAAGTATTTGTCGACGTCTAGCTGTTCCATGTCGTTCTCCTTCCAAATACTAATCATCTGTTTCATCTGCTTGTGTTTGAACTGCACGTTCACACATTTGGGCTAAGTGCTGCTGTCGGTGATCATATGTTTCCACAGCTCGTTTTTGAGCTACACTTCCATGCATTTACGTCTTTATAATACATCTATGATGATAATTCTTTACGATTGAAATTGTAAATTTCTCTATAGTGCTTCAATTCAAACATAAAATACTTATTTTCTTCTAATTCAAAGCATGCATAAGCATGCATTCAAAGCATACATCATGCATAAACAAATTCTACAAGCGTAAATTCAATCTTATAGATACATAAATATAGATGCCATAAAAGTATAATCTTACATAAATATGCTTTAAACATAATTTTATTTTATAAACTCACGCTTAAGAAAATAAAAAGTGTAACGCAATTTAAATTATTAGTACAAAAGGACACTTCGAAATCATGAAATCAAAAACAGAATAGATCAAAAATATTCTTTTACAATAACCCTAACAACTACTTAAACGTTGAAAATAATAGAACAAACGGATAGACTGAAGAAAATGGACTTCTAACCTCGAATAAATCAAAAATACATCGCTCCTATGTAGTTACGCTGATCCCTGACTCTGTCACAATTCCAGTTCAACCACTCAAAATAAAACTTGGGTCCTAATAAAACCCGGAATAACATCCAAACAGATTAAAAATGTATTGTCTAATAACATAAAATTTACACGGTTCGTTGGTGCGATCAGCCTGAAAATTATCATAATTATGTAAAAAAAAAAAAAGAAAGAAAGAAAAAATCTGATAATCCACCCGTTTCCTGATTTTTAAGCGGTTTTTTTTTGTATTTTTAGCTCTATTTCATTTAAGAGAATAAAAAAAGCTAATCATTTGAGTGTCAGAAATATCTATTGCAAGTGACATTCACGTTACATTGAAGTCACGGTTATCAGGCTTTGGAGGAAAAATTACGATTCCAATTCGCTTAAGATAGCTTTTCTAAATTACTACTCAGTTTAACTTTTTTTTCAAAAATAAAACGGTTTTCTATGCATTAAGCATGGATATAGGAGAGGATGTTGATACCAAACGAAATGTTTCGAATACGAAATGTTTCTGCAGATTATACAATTCGAATTTCGATGTATAATAAAAATTGAATATGAAGTTATTTGATTTTAAGTGGGTAAATATTAAATATTCTGAGTGTAGACATTCTATCGCCCGCTGTAATTGTCTCCACAAAGGGCTTTATCCTTTAGTTTAATGACAGTACACAACACAAAACAACACAGTCTAATCCGCGTCTAAATAAGAATTGAAAATTTATTAGAAAAAATCTTAGTAACCAGATTTCAGCCTCCCAATTTACTGCTTCCACATATGGACAACTCCCAGCCAGCGGCCGGATGGGGCCCGCCATGGCTTTTGGACCAGCCCTCACGACAAGTCAAAACCCTGTATAAAACCTATATAAAACATTCAAACTACCATATAAATCCGAATTATACGGCCCGCGATTTCGCTAACATCCTGAAGTCAGGCCCAGGAGGCCACTATCGTTAAGTTCTGCCCGCAACTTTTAAAAGGTTGTCCATACGATGATAAAATAAATGAGTTGAAATCATCAACTGCAGTGAATGAAAACTAAACTGATGGCTGATCATCTGCAAAATTAATTTGAATATCGGCTGCGAGCCCAATTTAGGAATCGATCGTATCATTTTTTCATCGGAGTTTCGAACATCGTTTCATTATAAACGGTTGACCCATTCAAAAAAAAAAAAAAAAAAATCATCAGGGTAACTACATTTAAATATTTATCGTCAACTTGGCGGAATAAGGCAGTTAAAATAGAATTCAACCTAGTGCCGTTATTTAAAAAAAAAAAAAATGGAATTTTCATGTTACGTCACAGGATCTTTTTTCTTACTGTGAATGGCTGAAAAGGGTGTCATTTTCATTTAAAGTATTCGGCTAAGCTGAAACTTTTATGCACTTTTGAAATTCGCATCATATGGATCAATAAAACACATGAAAAATCTTTATTGTTTTAGTATATACGCGAAAATACATTTAGCTTTACGTTAGTTACAAAAGGATAATTGTAATAAATTCAGGCAATTTTTCACATAAGATTTACGAATAGTTTTGTATTAATAACTACGAATTAAGAATTATTAAATTATTTACGTATATTCCATCAAGGTGCTTGCGGGGATGGCAACGAAGACTCTTTTCTCTTTTTCTTTCGCTGGTTGCCAGGACGATATTTTGAAATAAAAATAACTTTTTAATTCTTAACAAATTTATGTAGCTGAATGGTGTAATATATCTAGTTACTAAAATATTTATTTGTCTGTGTACTGAATATCAAGTTCCATTTATTTTGTTTCTTTGCGAAATTAATTTTTACTATTATATATCGATGGCGTGTATTTTTTAATCCGCCCTAATCTTATTTGAGCGTCCCTTTTAGGAAGATTGCATCCAGTGTGTTTTTCAAACGCTCAATAGATGGCGCTACCGTCCAAAAATTTTAAATTTTAAATTTTGAGCGTTTTAGAGTTTTTCAATTAATTCACCTAGCTCAATCGTTTCAGGGGCCCAAAAAACCGCTAGGTACGAAATTTAAAAAGAATCCTTAGAGCAGTTTTCGAGATCGCTCGGACATACACACACACACAGACACACACACACAAACATTCCTCGTTTAGTATAAGAGCGGATAAGGAAATAGATCATACTGAATAATTTTGTATGAGAAAGGTATTTTAATTTTAATGTTTAATTTAAAATATTTTCTAATATTCGTAGAATTCACCAGAAATTTTTGATAGTTTTATTTTATGAAAATAAAACTTTTAATTGTAGGCCTAATGATGACGTCAAATCTTGGTTACCTGCCTGGCCGAGCAATCGGTCCACCTCCCTGCAATTCGTCGAGCTCCGACTATTCGATTCAGGTAATCACGCAAACAATTGGCCTGTATTGTTGGAGCCTCGTCATGTTGATACCACAGATCTCGGTGGATATGCATATGAACAGTCCTCAGAAAAGTCAGTTGCACTATCTCGAAAAAGATATATATTTCCGATCGTCAAGTTGGGGATTTGGGTACACATAGAGCCCTCTCTCGTACATTTCGGTATACACACTTTCCTGTATGATATCGGTTTCCTGACGTATTCCCTCTTTACGCACGAAATCTGAAGGATAAGTTTTGAATCAGTCTCTCACTGTATATAGATAAATATGTATATATATGTGTGCGTATAAATATGTATAGCTATATATACATACATGCACATATATATATATATATATATATATATATATATATATATATATATATGTATATCATAAAAAATCAAAAGCCCACTGAATTCCCAAATTTCTAGAACTGAGCAGTTTTAATTCATTTAGGAACACATGAATTTTGGGATCGGCCAATAACTGCAATATGCTCGGGTCATGTGACACGACTTCAAAGTTAATAAAAGAACGCAACCCGGGAGAAAAACTTTTCACGTTGCCGCAACTGCCAAGTAAACGTGTATTAAAATGTCCAATAGAATAATGTAAACCCGCATGATCTCATTTTCTTGGCCCGACAACGAGCTCCAAAGCGGCCGGCCGGAGGGCCTCTACGCCATAGTCCTTACCGAGTCGTGTCGCCTCCTGCTCAAACAACGACAGTTTAGAATCACATAGGTGTTCACAATGAGAAACATTGTTTTCATTTATCTGGTAATCATCACTTTAATAATCAATCTTGTAATCCCTGTATAATCAATCTTGTACACAATCACATGTCATGAATCCTCTTACAAATCAGTTTTAATCAAGTGTTTTTTTGTGAAAGACACATTAGTTTCTGACGAGCCATAACCAGAAAGTTCACTATTATTCCACTAGCCTATAAACAGGCACATGAGGGCGACGGTTCTGAACCCGCATTGCGATGCGATTCTGAACCATCTAAGCTCACAGTATCATCCCATAAATTTTTGCCACTGAGTTTCGAAACACCCTAGGTATGCAGGGTCCATAAGAAGTCCCTTTAAGCGAGGTGAGACCTTTAGACGCTATAGTAAAGCGACCACGCCCGCACTTATGCGAACGACAGCAGATTCCCCCTAATGGCGAAATTTGGAAGTTATTCAATGCAAGACGAAAACGAAAAGAGATCGAGAGGAATTTTCATTTAGACGGTTTTAGACCATCAATTATTTAGTAAGAAACGTCATTTGGTTCAAATGGATATGATAAATTTTCCCTTGTATGCTATAAAATGTTCGAAATCGATGAGGGGATATTCTATTAAGATACATTCAACGGACAGAAATACCTCCAAGGATATCATACTTGACTTGTGGATGATATTCAGCTGTCCACATTACTGTTATGGTTCCAGACAGTTCTTCAGTACAACTGAAGAGCAACATTTTCTGAAACACTCTTTTGAAAAACAAATTATTCGATCGCGGTGGTAGTGTTAAATGGCCCCCACGATCGCCGGACCTCAATTCTTTGGATTTCTTCCTGTGAGCTTACATAAAACATCAGAGTTATGTAACTCCACATGCAAGTCTGCTGGATCTACGTCGTCGTATTACAGATGCGTGCAAGTGGGGCGCCTTCCATGCTGAGAAATGTGCTTGTGCTTGCTTAGATTAATCTCACGAATACAAACGTGTATCGTGGATAATGGTCAACTTTTCGAAAAAACATTGCATTAATTTGTAATCGTTGTGTAAGTTCACCTTTGTGGGTTTTTTTTTTTCGTTAAGGTATTAAACTGTATTCACGTAAGTAATTAATACAGTAAATATTAATTCTTTCTTTATACCTATAACTACTTATTTCAAACGATTACAAAAACTACCGTGCATCGATTTCGGACACATTCGGGGATACAAGTGGCAAATTATCCTATCCGTGTGAACCAAATGTTGTTTCTTATTAATTAGTTGATACTTTAAAACTTCATAATTAGAATTTTTTCTTTATCTATTTTCGTTCCCGATTTGCAATGTCTAACTTCCAAATTGTACCACTAGGGGTGCTGCTTTCGTTTGTATTATGCCAGGCTTGGCGTTTTACGATATCGTTCCCTCATTTGCATAGCTATAGCTCTCTTTGTTAGCAAGTATGTTTAAGTTAGGAATTTCATATGTAGGATCCACGGGAAAAACGATGAGAGTCCACTTTTCGTCCATGTTGAGGTTCTACTGCATTCTGTTGTTCATTAGTGGCATTATTAATATCCGAACCCATAAAGGGAAAGAACAATGAGAATACACTGAAAAAATAGCCCAAAGATGCGATTTACTGGGGAAGAACGTGGAAAGTCCCGTGCGCCTTTCGATTATTTGGAAAATCAGCTGTATTGGACTCCACCGTTCTTCCCATCGTATATCTTCCCATCGTATATATTCTCTCATCGTATATATTAATGACTATGTCATTTTATCTCTCAACAGCCTTTATTGAAAAATGTGTCCCAAAAATGCGACATAATAAAGCGACATAAAAGTATGCGACATAATTTTACATGTATTTAAATACTATTAGTTCACAACAGCTTTAATCTCTTGTTACAATATTTTGTAAGCTGTAGAATATGCACCGCATGTACTTTTCTATAAATAGGTTACACTCATAAAAATTTCAACATAGGGTTATCAGGCAAAATATGAGCCATAAAATGACAAAGTCAATTATATCGTTTTAATATGGCAATAATGAAACTAAAAAATTAGGGGGGTTTCAGGGTATCTCCCCCTGACGAGGCTCGAACATCAGAGTTTTTATATATGTATATATATATATATGATATGCCTTAGAAATAATTTTCAAACTGCAATCGTGTTTCGAGTTTAGGCAGGTGTGAGACGGCCTTGCTGAATCAACATTTAATTACAGCTTATTCTGTGTACAGTTGCCGAAGCCGCGAGGACCTGAGACTCATAAGTGCTATGCTAGAATTTTCGAAGCCGGCGTAACACTCCATCGTTTTTCCAGTAAAAAAAGCTGCTTTCTAGCGAGTTTTCGGATAATTATTACTGTTTTTGCAATTCTCGCTGGAAGACCGAGGACAGTACATCCTCCAAAAAAAAGTATTCGAGCAAGAGAGAAATTTCCTATTTTAGATTTGCGAATAATAATTGAGTTTTTGAAAAACGTATAATTTGATTGAAATATGGAAAGTCATATTTATACATAGTCTAATTCATATTCTATGATAAATAATTTTTAATATACGAAACCAACGTAGGAGATATCTCTTTTGCTCGAATACTTTTTTTGGAGGGTGTACATTTATTTTAATTAGCTTATTAGCTTAACATTTTATTGACAGCTTCACCTGTCCATTGACTACACAGAATCTTTACGGCATCAAAAAGGGTGCTTGCGCGAAATTCGTGCGTTGTTGCCCGGCAACTAGAAGCTCCGTAGATACAATTTCTGAGCATTTGTTTACTTATTAAATAGAATGCTTTTTATTTAAGGTAAATGGCGATATTTAACGAGCAAAATTAGAGTTACAGTAGGTTTTTTTAATTATTTATTTTATTATGAAAATTTACGTTTCACTTTCTGCCATATATGCATGTATATATTATATTAAGTTAAAATAAAATATTCATATGACTAACTGGATTTAAAAAAATCAATATTTAAATAATAAGGATTTTTATTAATTCATAAATAAAAAATCTGTAATCATTATTACATATTTATATTTTTCACAGTTATATTTTCACAATTTATATTTTTCTCTTCCCTCTAACTCAATACGACATTTTCACTCGTCCTTGGTTCATTTTATTAGTCCAAATGCACGCTCGGAAAATAATTTATCATCATATTTAAACTATATTATATTAATATATTAAAATATAGTTTATATAATATTATACTTACAATGATGACAAAACCCTTAGAGTTTTTTTTTAATACAGTGCGCTATAAATATGTTTATTCTTTAATGTTCTATAATAAACCACAGCATTATCCTCAGTTAAAAAAATATATTGCAATACTAATAAAACCACATACATATATTTTTTCTTTATTTTTCTAAAAAGCTTGGAATTTCACTACTATTTTCAGCATATTTCCATTTTGAAAATATAGCATGTCTCCTGAATGCATTTCGAAAGTAATGAAGTGGACTTATAGCGGCAATTCATCTGTTAAAACCTCCAGTGCTTCCTAAATTCATTAAGTGTTTAAAGCTAACATGTACAGTCAATACTTTAAATATTGAATTTTGCATAAATCAATTCTTACGATAAAAGTAACTAACTTTACATTTTCGGAAATGAAATTCTCATTTTAAAATGTGTTGAAAAATTATTTGGGACGTTTTCCGTTCTGAAATGATTCTTCCGAAATCATGTGACTGAGGAAACAAAATTTTGTTCAAGATTTGCTAGAAAGATAAACAGCGGAAACTTTTTATTATTATTATGTTTTCTCATTTCAGTCTGCCCTACTTCTATTTTTGAAAAAAAAAATTGCAGTACTGTTTTTCATGTTTGTACTAGTATGACATGCTGTAGATTGAATCTAGCTGTATTATCCCGAGAGAGAGAAAAATGTTGGGGAGACTATCTTCAATTTTAAATCAGGAAATCATCTAAGAACATAAAATTGGATTCCACCACAAGAAAACTGTCGAAATTCTCTGCTTAAAATTAATTCTTAAAGCTCTACAGCGGAAAAGAAGTTATAAATAAATAATTCCTTTAAAGTGTTGAATTTCACTTATAATAGTTCGAGTTAAAGTTATACTCTAAAAAGCCATTTTCAGAAATCGCGTATACATCTTGAAATCATTATTTTTATTCTTAATATCAGATACCTGTTCCATAATGCATTTGTAAGAACAATGGGTATTTTCCGATTAAACTTTGAGCGATTTTTGCTTTGGTTTCAGCCCAAGCCTCATGTAGAATTCCTTCAGTATTTTCAAAGAGAATGGTGGAAAATCCCTGTGTCCATCATAGAAAGCCTGATTAATTCCTTGAGCAGATGACATGTTGTAATCCTCAAATCAAAAGGATATGCAGTTGCACAGGACAAACTAGTATACTTTTATTCTGTGTACTAAATATTGCTGCATTTCGTTGCATTGAAAGGAAATTTCAATAAAAGTTTAGTAAAAAAAAAATTCTATCAAAACTTCTGTTTTCAACTTTTCAAATTCAAACTTAGCGTTTTCTAAATTAAGAATATTCATTTAGAATTTTCACTAAACAATTTTGCTAAAATGTTAGAATACACAACGGGTATTGTTTGGACATAAAAACGTACCAAGAACTTTAACCAGCTATATTATGTCTTGCGATCTTACCTCGAAATGTCCCCAACATTATGGTTTGTGGTGATGGAAAAACTACATGAGGGTTATCTGACTAAGAAGATTTGCTTTGGGTGTAGGAATTTTTTTTATCTTACGTTACATTCATAGTCGTTCATAACATTATACAACTTATAGAAATCATGTTAAACCTGTCTTGAAATATCCTTGTGCTCCTGTCATTACTGCCTCTAAATGGAGCGTTGAAAAGATTGACAAAATTCAAGACTGAGCTTTGCATCTTGTCACCTGAGGTGGAGGGTCATCTTCTATTGCTGCAATGATTCTTTGTACCGCAAACTCAGTATAGAAAGAGAAAACTTAAGCGTTGCCTTAAAATTCTACAAAAAGCTCATTAGGTTGCCTACACGATGGTTTCCTCCAATGCTTACTAAAGGATATAAACTTATTGATCTTTACATCATACCAGGATTTTTGCTACCACCGGCTCACCCCTGACATTGTTTAACATTCCGTTTCACTTGGACCTTATTTAACATTTTCTGAACTTGGAAATTGTCCTTTCTTCAATTATTACGGAGACAATTCCTATCCGCTATCCAACTTTAACCTGTTGAAGATCTGTACATATGTCACAAAAAATGGAATGGATGAAACCGCTGCCTTTGGCCTTTTTAGCGAACTTGCCAGAGTCTGGGTCCACTGGGTCTGGGTTCACTGTCCACTGGGTATTTTTGACTCTGCATTTAACCCTTTGAGGTGCAACCCTTTATCAATGCTGAAAAAAGGGCAGCCGATGCCATCGCTCGACTTAACTACCAGCAAGATGGCGGACGATCGAAACGTTCATAGCGGGCCACAGATCTAGAGACCCTTTTTTGATGCAGCTGTCTGTGTGGCAGCCAGCCAGCTGCGTCAAAAATACTTCGTCAATAATACTTCTAAACACTCCAGAAGACGAAAACCACGGTCTAAGAGCACGGGGATTTAACTGCACGAAGAAATGGAATCTGGCTTCAATCGAACCCTTATGTTATTCTTAAGCTTAAATTTCCATATACTACTTGGATTCAGTTACCGCCATATTCATTTCCTCGGCCGTGTTAATCCCCATGTTCTTAAACCGTTGTTCCGTCTGGAGGTTGGGTTAGAATCCAGGGAGTGTCCATGCATTATCCTTTAACTGTGTCCTTAGTGTGTAGGGTAGAGGTGGCGGATGAATTAGCAGAGTCATTAATGTCAGCCAAACATCATGCAGTTCAGTTGATTACATACTATCAGTTGCACATAGATTTGAAAATTAAGTGTCTTCAGAGACTTGAACTGGAGGAAATGTGCAAGGGTAAACTATGACACCTTCCCATTAACCTTAACACTCATGAGATGCGACTGCACATCTTCATAGAATCAATTCTTTAGAGATCCTTTGTTCTACACTCTGCCGAACAAAGAGTGTAGAACAAATGATCTACATTCCTGATAGGATCTGATAGTTTCTGATCACCTTCTTAAATATTCGTCGTTTCGTGATTGCTATGTTTTTATCCGGTATTTGGAAGCTAGAGAATTCATGTCTTTTTCTAATTAATTCAATATTTTGGAATGTGCATTTTGTTATTTTTTTCCAAATGATACGATATTTCGTGTCTAATTGTAGTAAATATAATTAAAAATATAAAACTATAAAATAGTAACCATTCACATTCACGGCACTATGCTACTGTGCGGCACATTTTTTTTTTCAGTTGATTCATACAGAATTTTTAATCACTTTTTCAGTCAAGACAACAACAAGATGAAAGTAAGTTCCTAAAAAACTCTATTTATCTCAGTAATGAAAGTTACAATGAATGTCCCAGTAGTATTTTTTATACCTGACATTCACAAATTATATAGAGTTATAATCAGTCGTATAAATTAAGAATTGTACACGGATTTGTGATAGAATTACCTTAAACAATACCATCACAATCAATGCTGATGGAAGTTTTAATTACAGATCGCATTCCTCAAAAGAAAAAAAAGACTACTCAAAGAATCAGAAAATCATCTCAACATAATCGGTTTTAAATATCGCTCGTATTAATATTTTTTTTTCTCATCGAACAAAAGAACATAACTGAAAAACAGGCATTTTACGTCAATCCGTTTTTTAAGGTACATAAAAAACAATGTTAATAAATTAAATGTCGATCACTCATGCACTAACTATTTTTTCTATTACCTTGTTTTGCTTGCTCTATTGATTAGTAAAGTAATTTAGGAAACCCTACTAGACGTTTAATCAATACTATCATTTATCGGATCTGCCGGCGGATTAAAATGATTTTTTGTTTACACTAGAACCATAATAACGTACTTTTTTTCTTTCGTTATTAGGAAATCACTATGTCATTTCATTATAATATTTGTTGTGAGATGTGTTGATTAAAAATATAATATACAGACTTGTTTTATTAAAGCGTTACATACTCAATGATAAAAAAGTATATTCTCCATGGTTATACGCCATGTCATGAAATGTCAAATAACAAATATCTATTCCTTATAATAAAAAGTATAGAGTTTATATAAATACTAGCTAAAGGCCCCGTTCTTCGCACGAGAAGGATTGGGTATTTTGAAGTAGAACTTCTTTAGCGGCGACTAGGAGTAACTCAGATATTTTTTCTGACGGACGTAACGCTCAGTAAAGGAAGTTACGTATATGTCATACTCCAAGCCAAGCACGCTCCGAAAAAGAAGAACGACTCAAAAACCTACCTTTTCGACCTGCTTTCGCCGTTTCCAGCAGGTAAGTACTTGTTTTCTAGAGAGTGCCCGGGAAAAATTTATCCGACAACTCCTATTCATTTACAGTTTTAGGTGGAATGTGAGGAGTGAGGAGTTAGAAAAAATTGAGTCTTAAGATAATTAAAAAAGTTGATATTATTTAATTTTTAACGAGGAGCAAAAAGGTAAGTTAGAAGGTAAATAAAACTAAGAGATGTATGGCTTGTTTGAGTTTAGTGTGTGTAAGTAAGAATTGAAATAAAAACAATCCCCATTCATCGTGTAAAAATACACGGAACCTGTTAGTAGTGGTTCCGAAACTGTGTGCCGTGGCACCCTAGGATGCCATGATCGTATATCAGGGGTGCCGTGGAGTTAATCGAGATAATCATTTTGGGGGAGTATAATCAAAAAAATTTCCTCTGAACCGATATCCCACCAAAAAGTTTGCCAAGCCGATGATCAAGTAAGAGAAGCAAAAATATTTTAGCCAAGTTCTAGAGAGTTCATTGTCCAATCGCCTCTCTTTTACAGGAACTCCCTGAGATTGGGGGGAGGGACAAAATTCTACATATTTCCTTTTTCCAAGTGAGTTTAATAGTTAGCCTAGCCCTATAAACATAAAAGAAACAGTGAGAAATGTATCCAAACTCTCTCATTCTAACCTCCATATTCATATTTCTTTATAGGTAACCTGCCCCGAAACGTTTTCAGCCTGAGAAGGATAGCCCGAAATGTTTTTAGCGTGACAAGGGTGCCACAAAGTGTTTTTAGCCTGTCATGTATGCCACGAGGGAAAAAAGTTTGGGAAACCCTGTATTAGGGAAACAAACGGCGAGAAAAACAGTCAAGAACCTTATCTTTGAGACATGATTAAGCGCTTTGAAGGTACATCCCACCAGGGGCGAAGCCAGAAATTTTTCATTGGGGGGGGGGGGTAACGACTACTGCAACTCATATATATGTATACGTGTGTGTGATAATGTTTTGAAGAATATATATTTTGTATGGCAAAAAATTCCTCATGGGAGGGTTATGACCCCCCCTAAGCCCCCCTTGGCAACGCCACTGCATCCAAAATAATATTTTACATGTAATCCCAACCTCACAGGAGGTTCTCGATAATCCTTATTTTTAGATGAATAATATACAATACATGGTTTTGGAAAATCACAAAGAAATGGAACCTGCCTGCAATCGAACCGGAACAGTAGATGGAAACGTCAGTTTAAGAACACTTTTCCTGGATTCTAACCCAACTTCCAGACAGAACAAGGGGATGGAACACCACAATTAAAGGGACAGTGGCTGCAAACGAACCTAAACAGCACAGGTAAATTTTCGTTGGAGGATCATACTTCGATCCCACAAAGGTAAATTTATAGGAGGGGACACCTCTCTTAGAAAGTTGGATGACGCCGTGTTTGCAAACAGATGGCGCTACGCACACTGAGTAACTGCGCATCTTCTGCTTCTGCGCATCTCAGGTTGTTTATATTTCCATCGAGTCGAAGTAAATGGAGATAGTTGAATTAGCAGAACTTCAAAAAATCAAATACATAGACTTATGAATGTGATATATATAGTAATTACTGGCTTCAGATGTGTTTTAATTACATAGTTGTCTTAGAATACTATTTCGTAATGAATATAGGCAATAGTTTCGAAGCGAAGTGATATTATTATTTGTCGAATGCCAGTTAAATTGGCCGTTAGCAATTAAATTCTTAAATATTATGTATGTCATGTCTGTTATTATTTTGCCCAAAAGCTGTATTTTAAGAAATGTTAGTAAATTTAGAAGAATGTAGTTTGTGTGAACGCAATAATTATAATGATATACATAGTGTAATTATATATATATATATTTATATATATATATAGTAATGATATATATATTTATTATGATATTGTTGCAGAAATACTCTGCTTGTTTGCGAGTTTCGTCGTTCTAAAGTCCAGTTGGTGCAGAAAGTTCTAGTAAGACGTCAACTGGTCAGGATGGAACACAACTTTATTGTACAAAATTCACAAGCACAATTAAACAGTAATGTGCTTTTAACAGTCCGCTTAGATCAGATGCTCTCAAAAATATTGTATTTCTCACACAAAATAAAACACGTTCACTGGCAAAAATTCAGGAAAATATACGAGAGATAAGACTAACAGTCTCTCAAGACTCATCAATCAAGAATTTACACACAGCACTTAAATTCAAAGCTCCATATACACCGCAAAACACCGCTTCTATCACAGAGTAAAGCAAGCGTACTCACTCTCTCAAAGCTTGATGAACATTGAACTGGGGCTTCAGAAACACGCTTATGTTTATACCCAACGCTGAAGCTACGAGAGACTTTCGGAAATTCTATTTCTCGAGGATTCTACATAAAGCGGGAATTTTGATTACGTCATAGAAGAGAAATGTTAGGTTTTATGTGATCTTAAATGCAGCAAAAGCAGCTTTGCAGGCCCCATATGGAAAATTGCGCCAAATGACGAAAACGTCGCCAGGCTTGGCGACTATCAGCGAAATTTTGGCGAAATATCGCGAAATTTGGCGCCAAAAATAAGTCCCCAAAATTGAAGGGCTAGGACGAATATTTCTCGAGATTTCTAGAAACCCCATAGATTTGAATGGGAAACCGAAACCTCCGTATCTCTGGTTCTAGTTGACCGATTTTGATGCAACAAAAAGCAAAATTTATCTATTTGAAGCGTAGAATACGATTTTTGAACTATTTTAAGCCCTAGTACAGCGGGTTGCCCCGAAAATTCGTAACAATGTATATATACAAGGGTTTAAGAATACGGGTTTGCAGTTTACCTGCAGTTTAAAAACACAGATACAGAATAATAATTCGAAACCTACCAGCAGACGAAATCAACGCTTAAGAACACTGTGATAGAAAAACACAAAAAAAATTACACTACCTACATTCGAACCCAAAAAACAGTGGACAACATCTGTTAAAGAACACAGTTAAAGTATAATACTAGACTATGGACATCCCCCCCCCCATTCAAACCCAACCTCCAGACGGTACAATGGTATAAGAAAACAGTTAAAGAATAATACTACAACATGGACACTTCCTGGATTCTAAGTAATTATCATGAATTACCGATGATTCTTACTGGAGATTTTAATGAGATTTTAATGTTAATTTTCGCTCTCAAGAATCTCAGGCGTTAGTTCATTTTTTAAAAGAAACTTTTGATCTAACTATGAATACTTTTCGACTTCGACCAACAACGCGTTTGGGTACAACGATAGATACTGTATTTTCATGAAAATTAGCAAATTTAGAGAGTAAAATTTATGTTTCACATTATAGTTACCACAAACCTATAATTTCATACATAAAAAATTATGATGACATTCAAGTACCTATTTCCAATGAATAATATGAATATAACATTTATATAATCTTTGTAAAGTGCATGAATAATAAATATAATTAAATTATAATATGATATTTATTTTAAGTTAAAGTTTAATCATTTCAGTGATATGTGTCGTAAACAAAGAAGTTTTACTTCAACCGCGCGTAAAGATTACACGCACACACTTTTTTTTATATTACGGTTTGTTGCAATTACTATTTATCATAATAAATAGATATATCAAAGTGGATGTCGCATAATCAATGTTCAATAATCATGCATATGGAATTTCATGGTGATCGTTTGAACTGTGAAGAATATCATTTGGCGCAGCACAATCTACTGTCAAAGTTATTGCAAAATGGGTAGCATCAAGATATTTTCATGTTCAAAAATCTATGAGTACCGATTTTCATGGCAAACCGGTTAACGGTCAAGATACACTGCAGCATTATCTAGTGGCGAATTAAAGTAATAATACGCTACAGCGTCATCAAAGGACGAATTATAGCGAAATGGATAACGCGAAAATATTCTCCGTGATCAAATATGTATGTACAATAATTTTCAGAGCGATCAGTTGTACGATCAAGAAGTTCATTGCTGCACTACTATCTAGTGGCGAGTTAAATAAATATGTGCTGCAGTGCTATCTAATGGTGAGCTACAGTCAAACGAATACTAAAAAAATATTTTCTCTGCTCAAATATGTAAGCATACCAATTCTTACAGTAGTCAATCGAACAGTTTTGAAGTTGCAACGCTGCATCGGCATCTTGCGGCAAGTCATAGCAAAATGGATAGCGTAAAAGTATTCTCAGTGCTCAAACATGCGTGTACCAATTTTCATCGAAATCAGTTGAACGGTATTTTCATAACAAGCGGTTGAACGTTACAGAAGGTTATAGCAGAGAAAATATTAGGATGCGGAGAAAATATTCTTCGCTTGCAAACATCTATCTGTACGAATTTCCATGGCGACCAGTTGAACGTTCCTGAATATATTAGTTTGAAGTGGCATGTAGTTGCAAGTTATGGCTACGTTATAGTTATAGCAACCTTATAGCTACCTTATAGACACGTTATAGCAACCTTATAGTTAAAGGCCAACATATCCTCCGTGTTCAAATATCTCTCTATACCAATTTTCATAGCGGACAGTTGAACAGTCTTTATATGCTGCAGCGCCATCTAGCGGTGAGTTAAAGAAAGACGTTGATACATTTTAGCGCCATCTAATGGCGAGTTAAAGTAATGACGTGCTACAGTACAATAAATTGGCGAGTTATAGCAAATGGGATAAGACAAAATATTCTCCGTGTTCAAGAATCCATACCATGCATATCAATTTTCATAGTTATCAATTGTCCGGTTAAGAAGTTAGTGCCCTGCTTTGTCATCTAATGGCGAGTTAAAGTAATAATGCGCTGCAGTGCCATCTAGTAGTCAGTGATAGCTAAATGGATGGTTAGAATATATTGTCCGTGCTCAAATGTGTAAGTATAAAATTTTTTATGGCAATTGGCCGAACTGTATACAACTTAGTGCGCTACAGCGCCGTCTTGCGGAAAGTTACAGTAAAACGGATAGCGTAAGAATATTCTTCATGTCCAAGTACCTAGGTGTACCAAGTTACATCAAAATTGTTTGAACGGTATTTTCACAGTAAGCGCTTGAACGGAATAGAAGTCGACGTTCTGCAGCGCCATCTAGCGGCAAGTTATAGCAAAATGGATAGTGTGAAAATATTCTTAGTGTGTATACATATCCACAAATAACCAATTTTCATCAAAATCGGTTGGACGGTATTTTCATAGGAAGCGGTCGAACGAAATAGAATTCGGCGCTCTGCAGCGCCATCTAGCGGAACGTTATAGCAAAGTGGATACTGTAAAAATATTCTACGTGATCAGATATCCATGTGTACCGATTTTTGTCAAAATAGGTTGAATGGTATTTTCAGCAAGCGGTTGAATAGATTTTGACGTACTGCAGCGCCACCTAGCGGCATCCAATATTTAAATAGTTATGCTGTTGTTCGGGGAGGACACGAATTCAACAAATCATAGATCTTTAAAATGGGTTCAGCCGTTCTTGGGTTATTAATGTTGTAACTAACCCGATTTTGTTTTATTTATATAGATTATATTATGTTCGCGTAAAATAAATAATAATGACAGTAATAATAACACACAAACACACGCACACATATTTGTAAATGTATACATGCATATTTGTATAGCCATATATACAGTCAACTCCAGATATAGTGGACCCAGACATAGTGAACTTTCGGATGTAGTGAACCCATTTCCATAGTCCCGACTCACATGCATTAGAAATATACTTCGCATTTTTCGGTTGTAGTGAACCATCACTTCGGTCATAGTGAACTTAAATAATTTCTGGACGGTAGAGTTAATGTTGTTCGATTCCTACGAAGAGTGTCTCTTTTGTGTTCGACATTTGAAAAAAAGATTAGCAAGCACCTGTTTCGAAAGACAGGGTGAATTGCCAGTGTCTAATCTATAATTTACTTGCACTAAAGAAGTGGGAAGGGCCATATTTTTTTCAATGCTCAAATGCGTCCAAAAGTATCCATCAACAAAAGCAGGAGGGTACTTTTAAAAATGAAACAAAATCTGAAATTTAGATTTGACTTAGGACGATTTAATTTTTCATTCTCAATGCAATATCGCAATTTAAAAGCGGCAGTATTTTTTGCCAACTGAATAGAATATACTTTACTATTTCCATAAACGTGATTAATTGTTTTTATTTTGCCCTATAAAAATCTATTTTGTAGTTTTGTATTGTTATCGGACATCGGAACAGTGATTTTAGTGAACTTCAGATATAGTAAACGTAATTTGTCTGTCTCCTAAATATCACTATAACCATAATTGCTGTACGTATATATATGTGTGTGTGTGTGTGTGTGTGTGTGTGTGTGTGTGTGTGTGTGTGTGTGTGTGTGTGTGTGTGTGTGTGCGTGCGCGTGTATGTCAGTGTGTGTGTGTACGCATGCGTATTGTAGACAGCTGATTGCATGCGCATTGTAGACAGCTGAAGTGTAAAGACCCGCGTTTGGACCTTTCGCGCTGCTCTCTATCGAATGGTATGGAATTTCGGTCGGTTTTCTACAGATGTAGCGTGAATACGCGTTAGAACACCTTAAAATTTTCTCCGATCAATGCTGCCTTTCCGTAGGTAGATGCCCTTCATCCTGGCTTGCATTACAAAAAACAAAGAATTTTTTATATATATGACTGACATCGTACAAACACATGATTTACAAAATTCAATAGCCGTATCTTAAAAAGAATCAGAAAAATGAAGGTAAATATATGGTGACTTAATCCACTTTTCGAAGGCTCTCGAAATGAAAAAATCACGTGGGATGACTGCGCTTCGAGAGGTCGTACAGATATTACCAAAGAACAATTTTCTTGCAATCTAGCACTAAATGTTTACATTGAAATTCATGTTTAGCCCCCGATCATCTTTGTCTAAATAGTATATCTCTCAGACGTTTCATGATGAAAGTCTGAAACTTTCAACATCAAGATATCTATTGTCTAAAGATAAGCAAAGTCATGTTTCGACGTTGTACTTTACTTAGAAGGGCAGTTATGTGGTTGGGGCAAGATAGTTCGTTACGTCTGTTTAATGAGCATGGAGATGAATTCAAAAATTCTGCTTGCTCTTGAGGACTTTAAATTTTTGAACTTTAAATCAGTGAGTGGTTCGTTAATAATTCTACAACGGTCGATATTATAGGAATTCTCAAATAAAAGCGTGCTCAAAAAAGAAACCAGCTTACGGTGGAAGTCGATTTACCGCTTTTCATAGTATTTAACAGTATAAAATGTTTAATTCGCCATCTTTTAGAACAAAGGGAGCCTAGCCATGACCGAATATATAAGACACTCAACACGGTTGACGGCTGAAGTGTGAAAGTCCCGCGCTCTGGCCTACCGCGATGTCGACTTATAGGCCTGGAATTTCGGTATGTTTTCTCGAGATGTAACTTGAATACGCGTTAGAAGTGATATACGCTTACCCTGACATAAGACATAATACATAACTATTAGAGAACGTGAAAATGGAAAATGCCTGCTTCAAACCCATGTCGAGTCCGTCGACCTGGCTGTTAACAGTTTTCCTTTGTTTTCTCCGAAATTTCGCGTGAATACGGATTGATACCCCTTAAAAACAACTCCCACGCAGAGCTCCCCCCCCCTTTTGGACTAGATCCCTTAAGTAGATAATCGGCCGTAATCCCAGAAATAGAAAAGCATATTAGACTTTTGATATATTTATCTCTTAAAATAGACACAATCTGATAAAATCTCTAATACTCTTTCAGCAATTTTCAACCACATACGAAAATAAACTGCGGAAATATTAATCACTTTGTGTAAACACATATTTGTTTTCTGTGTTTAGAGAATAATAAGAATCAGAACATGAAGATACACAAAATCTATGTGTGGTGCACCAGATTACAGATTTTGTGTATTTTCTATGAATTGAAGTATTTCCAAATGAAAAGCCTCATTACAGAAAAAAAGAAGAAGAAATGATCTTCAAGTGATTAAAAACACCCAGGTACTATTCATTTCGGAATTAGCTTAATTCTTTGAATGAACACAATTAAAAATCCATTTAACATAGATGCCGGATTCTGAAAACTTGCATAACTCAAAAATCTAGCGATTCGATTCCTGTGAATGTTTATAATAAATCCTTCCTAGAAACAACTATTAACGTTTGGAGGGACGTGTCTTGAGATTAGAGGAACGAAATTAACATTAAAAATACCGCAATCTATTTTCATGCAAAATTTTCCTCAGTGCCAAATTCCTTCATTGTCTGAGGATTACCGTTTTGAGACCAGGTATAAAATGGCTGTTTACTCAAGTTAATCCCAATTTCCGCAGATTTTACTGTTTTGTTTAAAGTAATGAAATATATCATTGGACAGTTTAATCTATGCGATATTTTACGAAGTTTGTTTGCAGTAAATATTTCGCGTTTATTTAGCAAATGGCTTATTGTTGTTAAGTGCCTGACAAAGGAATGTATACGATTTATTACATAAAAGTCTTTGATTTCCACCTAAAAAAAATGCTTTCATATTATAAAATAGACTTTTTAAACGTATTTTTGTTAGTTGTGAAACATAGCTCATGAAGTAATAACTATAATTATTTTACTTTAAGTAAGGCATTTGCATTCGTCTAGCTTAAAAATGCTGTTTTCGTGTACTAGGAAATGCATATATTTTTGAATATGATAGTTCTCCAAAATTGGCGTTTTTAGTACATTAGAGAAAGAGTTTAATCACGTTTCTATTTGCTTATTGCAGAAAAAAAAATGGCAAAGGCAGGAACAATGTATCACTTGCGAAAATTATTTCTATATTAAAATAATTTTGCTTTAATAATTTGGTGTGATAATAGAATATTTCCATTTAAATCAAATTAATCACCTTCATTAACGTCTTTGCTCTGCGACAATAATAAATCTGTGACATAATATCGTATATTGTAGTACAATTAAAACTACAGAAAAGTATTTTTAGTATTCTTTGAAAGTATAAAAGGTGAATACACACTTATTAAAAGATTTAATTCAGTTTGTGTACTTCCGCTTTCTTAAAATATGCGTTTAATTACAGTTTGGATTATTTATGCTTAATATTACATGCAATTTTCATTTATTTTAAATGATGCACAAAATTTGAGAGCAATTTACCATCCTCCTAGGGCGAAATATACATATGGACGAAAACTGCAAAAAGTAGAAAGGGTTGTCCTGAACAGCCATGCACATGGAATTCATTTAAATGCTCTTTATTAGATTTTTTCTTTCAAAATATGTATATTGATTAATACTATAGTTATTTTACAATTAAAGAAAACAAATTGTAAAAAATGGAAATAATTCTTTATTGAAATAATACAAAATAGAAAATAAAGAAACGAAATCGTTTTCGGCATTTCTAAGTCTGATCTATTGGCAACCAAGGCTAAACAAAACAACGGAGATAAAGAGTATTATGCCATGATATTCACTATGTGTAATTTTCTTCACGGGGATATAGTCTTGCGTATGTTATAACATATTGGTGATTACAAACACATTGTTGATTAGTATTTTTAGAACTGATTCAATGTCTTTTGTCTAAGACTTGATAAGCATAAAGACTTTTATCTAAAAGTCACTTTTTCGATTCAAGGCTTTTGGTGTGTCTCAGATGTTTCCCAATATAAACTACACGCTTAATTCTCACACTTCCATGAATCAACCTAGATTTTTGTTTTCTTTTTTTTTTTTAATATTTACGTTTAATTATTTGCGTTAGTCATTCAAAGTCACTTTAGGTAACCTAAACATTTGTAACAAAAATGTAAACCAGTATCTATGAAGAGAGACTTTTCGAGTACGTTTCTGTTGCTTAATTGTACGTTTTTTGAGGAAAATATAGGGAAACATGAAAAAAGCTCAGACGAAAAAAATAAATAAATAAATAAATAAAACTAACAGAAAGCTTACTAATTCCATCTTATTTCATTTTTTTTCGGTATTGGCGTGAAGTAATATTTTGTTCGAAGTATATCATGAATATGCAGTGAAAAAAAATTGGAAAAAAATATTGTACTCATATCTGTTAAAATATTTGGTTGTGCAACTTAAACGTGATTGTTTTTCTACATAAATATAGTAAGTATAAAAAGTATATATTGTAACTATTTTTTTAAATAAGTCCACTTTTTTTTCAAAAGTCATAAAAGTAATGAATAAATTGTTGTTATTTTTGCTTTTGCGAAAAAAAATATATTTTTTAAATTTTGCTCGGGCGTCTTCCTTCAATTTCCAAATGCTCGAAAGGGGTGTTAAGCGGTTTAAAAAATGTTACAGTTTGTGGCATTTAGGTAGGGATAGGTCACACGCGTGTTATAAAGAATTTTCAAAATTTTCCACTTTTATAGCAGATTTATTCAGAAAATGCAGAAAAAAAAACTACATCCAGAACTCAGGAGTAACTGCAGGCATCGCAGTATCATAAAAAGGAAGACAAATTAAAGAAGGGGGAGCATGGTTTTTCTCTGCTGCTCTTCAATATTGTCGATACCGCAGTGCTGGCCCAACACCTTCTAGATGTAGAAACGCCAAACCCCTACATCTAGCTTTGACGTCACCACTAGATCTTTTTAAGTGTCGTCATCACTTGTATTTTCAAAAAGTAAAACCATTTAAAATTTTAGTGGATGCTACAAAAATTAGAAAATATCTTAAAGACAAAAATTAAAATGTCTTTCTGATACAAAATAATTCATCTATATATTATTTTGAAACATGTTTTTCTTTCGGCAACTAAATTGAGAGAACGGCTGGGTGTAAAAACTCGGTTGAGGTGTCTGAAGAAAGGTCCCGGACCGTACATGTGCCATCAAAAGAGAAAATCAGAAAAAGTCGAACGGTTTAGGCGTGGCGGAACGGCAAAGGTGCAAATTTTCGCCGTAGAAATAACATTGTGGTTTATTAACCCCATTGTTGGCAGACGATTGATATGCGTAAGTTCCGTAGGGTTTGATTTATTTGGAAAAATATTTGTTAGAAATTGCATCCGTTTGTAAATGTTGTGTGGCAAATGTGGCAACAGTGTGTAGTGATAATAAATGTGTTGTTCTAAAAAACGATCTTACGTAAACGATTGATATGCGTAAGCTCTGTAATCTTCTATACATATATTAATTTGAAACATGTTTTTCTTTCGGCAACTAAATTGAGAGAACGGCCGGGTGCAGAAATTTGGTTGAGGTGTCTAAAGAAAGGTCTTGGTCTGTAGATGTGCTATCAAAAGAGAAAATTAGAAAAAGTCGAACGGTTTAGGCGTGGCGGAACGGCAAAGGTGCAAAATTTCGCCATAGAAATAACATTGTGGTTTATTAACCCCATTGTTGGCAGTTTTAAACGTCTTCTATATTTCGCGCCTTATCACTTATTTCTTTAACTTTTCAGTTATCTATTTGATATTGGATATTTATCAGCATTGCCAGAAAAAAGCAAATAAATCAGGAAGCGCCCTTTGGCGGATTAATTATTTGTCCCTCGAAGAATACAGGTTATGTCACTCCTTTTCTCGAATTCTGCTGATTTTTTACTACTTTCTTTGATAAATAAAACATTTTGCGATTCCATATTTTGCATTTATATTAATAAACTTGCCAGGTATATTCTGATTAGAATAAGAGCAAGTATAATTAAAAAAAAATGAAAGCAGACTTCGAATTACTTCACCATAAAGAAAAATTAATCGCATTCTAAATTAAAAGGCTTTGGCCAAATTCTCACGAAGTATAGCAGATATTGCCAAATTGAGTTCAGTCTTGGAGACTTATTTTTTTGACGACAAACTTGGCGGTAACTCGCCAAAACTGGTAATATTTCGCCATAGAAATAACATTGTTGTTTATTAAAACTCATTGTTGACAGCTAAAAGCGCTTCTTTATTTTGACGCTTTATCGCTTATCTGTTAATCTGGAACGTGCTTTTATCAACTGTATCCACTAATTTAGAGAACGGCTAGGTGTAAGAGAATTTTTAAAGTGTCTAAAAATGGCCTTAGCCTGTAGATGTGTGATCAAAAGAGAAAAATAGAAAAAGTCGAACAGATCAAACATGGCGGAACGGCAAATAAGCAATTTTTCGCCATAGAAATAACATTGTGGTTTATTAAATATATCCGGAAATCATAAAAGCTTTCTTTATTTTGGAGCTTTATTGCTTATTTCCTTAATTTTTTCTATATATTAATTTGAAACATGTTTTTCCGGTATCCACTAAATTGAAAGAACAGCTATGTACAGAAATTTGGTTGAGAGGTCTAAAAAAAGGTCTTGGTCCGTAGATGTGTCATCTAAAGAGAAAAAAATTTAAAGTCGAAGGGATCAGGCGTAGCGGAACAACAAATGTGCAATTTTCACCATAGAAATAACATTGTGGTTTATTAAATACATTTTGCTGTCATAAAAAGCCTTCTTTATTTTATCACTTTATCTCTTATTAGCACTAGGGTGCTATTTCGTTCGCGCCCAGACTTTGTCTACTCGATTCTGTCGATATGATTTGTAGACAGGTTTTGTAGAGATGAACTGTCACGGTGGAATTCTTTTTAAATGTGTTTGCCATATAACGCGGAAGGGGCGGAGAATAAGTCTGACAAGGTTCTGCGATTTTTGATCGCCAAGTTTGATCGCCAAGATAATATGCGAGGAAAAAAAAAAAATTAAATTAAATTAAAACCGAACTATGCCTGGCGATGGCTGTAAAATAGCTTTAGTAGGCAAATTTAATATATATATTAATTCCAAAGATGTGTCTCTTGCAACGAGAAAGACAAATATAGCACACACATGGATTATTATGCTCATTCCGTGAAGTATCTAAAATGAAGTATAGTTGGAATATGCTTGGAGAAGATTGTAAAACAGTTTTAGCAGCAATAGATTTCGATTCCAAAGAAGTGTTTTGTGTGACAAGGAAGAAAAATACGTCACGGCCACGAATAATGATACACTTTTCAATGTTATGAAACAAGGAAGAAAAATAAATTGCGCATGGGTTATGATACACTTTTAATATACAGCACTTTAGTGAGTATTTAAAATATGAAAGTGTTTCAGATTTTTTTTTCAAACTTTTCTCCATACAAATACATTGTGGTTTGTTAACGACATTGACGGCAGTTATAAACTCCTTCTTTAGTTAGCGATTTATCTTTTATTTCTTTAATTTTTCTGTCTGATACTGGATCTTTACCATCGAGGGTAGCTTGAGAAAAGGCAAATAAAGCAGGGAGCGCGCGATCACCATTTGGCGGATTAGATTTTTTTGTCTCTTTCAAAATTCCGAAATTTTTCACTATTTTCGCTTCATACTTTTGGCGTTTACCTTTCTGCGGCCGTATTTTCTCATGGAATGTTGTACGTCGCTCTTTCAATGGTTAGATCAAAGAATGATGTGGCAGTCAAGATCATTTAAGAGAATTCACCTGGACGTTTCGTGGTCGATTACTTTACCCAAATTATCGTCTTCAACGAAATGCTCAATTAGAATGTGTAACTGTATTTGCTCATTCGTCATTTAATATCTAATCTTCTTTTTTTTTACTTAATAAAGATTGTTAAAAACAAATTTGAAAGATTTCAATCATTTCATCGTCATTGTACAGTTGCTAAGAACTGGCGTGAAACCTTTTGTTTACTTTCTGCCGCAAGTCATGTTCCGTCCGCGTCGCTCTTTGATTTTTCCTGTTAGTTTTGTTCAAGACCTTGGTGACATTTTTGATCATTCCCATTTATTTTTGAATATTACAGTCAATAAAGTGACCGTCGAATTCGGCGGGTTCCAGCTAGTTGTGATCTATTTCTGTATTATATTATAAAATTAGTGATGGCCAAAATTTGTCATTTGTCGTAATTAAATATTTTCATCTGAAATCATTAAAAATTTTTATGAGGGAGAAAATTCACCACAAACTTAAAATAGATATACCTTGTGAAACTAAAACTGTGATGATGCCATATAAGAAGATCTAGCGATGACGTCAAACCTTCTGTTGTAAAGTTTTCTATATCTAGAGGGTGTTGGCTGGCCTCCATATTGCAATTTAAGAAAGAAAGTCTTCTACTGTAAATGCAATTTGTGAGTTAAAATTGAGAGAGGCTGTGAGAGAAAAGATAATTATTTACACTACGAAGATATAGGGGAAAAGGATAATAATTTTTTTGACAAATATAGGGAGAAGGAGGGTCAAAATGTACCGAAAAATGAGTTACGTACTTTATAGAACAGCCCCCTCCTCTATACAATTCGTAAAATCACAATTTCAAGCCGGTGTACGAGCAAACAATGAGATTTAATTTTTATTTATACGCAGACAATGCTTTGAATCCAGTACTGCATTTGTCTGTTTCGCAAAAGAATCCCATAAATACAGAAATAAAATGCGCAATAACTGTTCTAATATTCGTGATACATATACATACTTTAATTAACCAACTACCCGGAATCTCACATACACACACACACACACACACACACACACCCATGCACACAAAGTAAACAGCTCAGTTCACATTTGTTTATCTCCAGGGAACTGGCACTCAGTGTGATGCCCGAAACAATAACAATCTGTTCCCTAATAATAAGGCAAATTATAATTGCTACCAACTCTGGAAGGGGAACATAAATAAAAGAGAGTTAGAGTCAAACCAATTACTTTGCGCGGTACGTGACTAATGGTGATGATTCTGCACGCGAAATTTACCGTACGAATCCTCCGACAAAAGCGTCAAAAATAAATTACTTTAAAATTATAGTGTCCTCCTCCCCCTCCTCCGCTCCTTGATTCGTTGTAACAGAAAATACACGTTTCTGGACTTTGTTTTTACACTGATTAATTAATTCGAAATAAGAACAGACGAAAAAAAAATATTTTCACATGCAAACAATATTTACGTTATCGCAGTGAGCACAAACATCCAGTGCAGGTAAAGCGAAGGAGGGAATGTTAATTACTGGCTAATGTTTTCTCCGCTGAGACTGGTGGGTAAATGAGCAAATCTATATGCGTGTGGGAATCACTTAATTAAGTCGTTTTCTGAGAAAGAAATGCGCATTCATTGTGAAATGAATTGTTTTACTTCTGACATTTCACGCTAAAAGTATTAAAAAGTAATTTCATGTGAATGTAAGATAGCTTTTTTGATATCTTTGTCGCTAACTCAGTCATAAATTGTACTAATTATTTCTGCATGCATCTATACAAGTGCCGACATAGTGTAGAAGTATGAAAAACTAGGATTCCAATCGGAAATAATAAATTAAAGTTTGGCCGGGTGACGTAATCTCTAGTTGGGGCACTGAATCTTATTGAAATTTTGTAAAGAGGTCCTTTAAACATGTTTGAAGATAAATTAAAACTTGTTTTATTAAATATAGTTTTTAAATCTTAGTTATTTATATTTTTATGCTTTTTTTTAAATTAAAAAAAATACTTTATCTTTCCCAAATAATTTTAATACTTTCCAACAAGGTTGAAAAGTGTTCATGATTTCGTTTTGCCTCTGTGTCCGTCCGTCTGTCTCGAACTCCCGTAAATATGCATCGATTACTATGAAATTTATATACGTTATTTATATGCAGTGTGCAATGTACCCCATTGAAAAGGGTGTATGTAGAATCTAGAGGAGAGATCAAAGATTTCCAATACATTACGCTCTATTGGCAGTCATTCTTTAAGCTGTATTTAAAAGATATTGGGTTACTTGAAAAAAACAGATTGATACATGTTATTACAAGATTGTCCATCGAAATTAGTGCCTGTATCATTAATAGTCCTGAAATAGGACCACTCAAAATACTCCCAGCACATTACGTTCAATGGCAGTTTAGAGACAGGTATCCATTTAAAGCACAATGCTATCTTACTATGTAGTACTATGTAATACCTCCTTCAACCGTTGCGCCAAAAGTCGCCGGTATTGTCGACTTTTGCTATAAATCGCCAAGTATGGTGATAATTCTTTTTTTTTTTTCGAAAAATGAACCCAGCTTGGCGATATTTTCATTATTTGTCGGATAATCAAAAAATGCCTTTTGTGGTAAATTATAATGACTTCAATGGGAATCTTAAAAATTCTTTACCCATGCTCTAATTAGTGTGCTGTGGTGTGATAACGCAAAGCTGCGCAAGAGCTATCAGCTTAGGACGTGTGTGTGCGCGTGTTGGTGCGTTGGAAAGTGTTTCATAACCGAGGCATTCGGCATGATTTATCGGTCTTGTTTTTGCTTTACTAAAATTTTAATTACAACTGAAATTGAATATAAACTATTGTTCAAGCTATATAAAGCTGTTTTATGAAAAGGAGATGAGTCAGACAAAAATGTTTGCTCATGGAGATCTTATAGATCTTATAATTAATCAGCAGCTTTTCTTTCAGTCAACCAACACCGTATCAATATAAAAATTCTATCAATTGGCTAATAAGTACAAAAAAAATATGGTCCACTGTCATCTAAAATATATTAGTTGTGCATAAAGTTTTTCTTCTATATTCAGAATCTTATTTACAACAGGATCCGCTGAAACTGATTTTTGCTGATCAACTTTTAAAGAACGGAACTCGTCCCTGAAAGAGGTTTCATTTTCTCTGTTTTTCCCCCTTACATAAAGGTAACGCAAGCGTAACTTTCTAGAACACTAGAAGGAAACAATTGCTCCAATAGGATGTGTTGTGAATAACACTTTTTTTTATGATTGGGATTTTGGACTCTGCATTTTGTGTTCTGAGATCTATCACACGCAAAAATAAAATATTAAAAGTTGATGTATTAAAAATTATCTGAAAGTATTTCTAAAATATTAAGCATTATTTTGCCATTTTCTTCGCGAACCTGATATATTTGAATGCAAAGCACTATGATATATATATATATATATATATATATGAAATATCATCACGGTATGGGAAGGTTGTGAAGTCCTGTGCCCAGGGTGGAACGAGACTTCGAGGACTGTGGTACTGGGCAGGAGCGGCTCTTATAACATCACGTCGGGTTGAGCGTAATATTCCAGCATCGGGGTCTCGCGGTCGGAGGACCGCCGCTGGAGTCCGCAGGGCGCAGAGGTAGGACTGTGTACTCGGGCTGAGGTTGTCGTAGGAGCCACTCCGGGATTACAAAGACATATTTTTATTTAGTTTTCACGCAATTTTACAGGGCGACTGAAGTCACGAAAAAGCCTCTCTCCGAACTGCGTTTCAAAATATATAACCTCGGATCACGTGTTCTATACAGTATCACATGTACCGAAGAAAATGTAGGTTTGTACATTAAATAATCACAACATACTGCATGTCATATTTCTATTCCTAAATAACTGTTTGAGTTTCGAATCTCATACATTTTTATTTAAAATACTTAAGACATCCGTATACTGAGTCTCTAATCTCATAATTTTTAAGCGCTTTTTAATATTGTAAAACTGTTTTCATTGTTTATTCGTTGTATGTTTATGAATTTTAATTCCAATGCTGTGGAGAGTTGATTTGGATCAAAAATTGATTAAAATTAACTGCTGCGTATAATGATAGTGATGGTGCGGAAAGAGCAGAATGATTATGTTTAATGATTAGTTTCTGTATGAGTTTCATACCTCTGCATTGAGCGGAATCCACTAGTCCAATGGCATATTAAAAAGCATAAAAAATAGTTTGCCTGAATTATTGATCTATATGCTAGTTTTCTACAATTTAATTACGTCCTTAAGTTGTTCACTCCATAATATTGTATTTAAAATATTGTAACGTTAAACCGATTACAAAATTACTTCGTCATAATTTTGATATAACCAAAATATGGAAACAATTATTTTAAAAATAGGAATACAGTCTTCTCATTAAAATTAATTGGAACAATGAAATGATTGACTATTAAACAAAAAGAATATTTAAAAATTATGAGCCTGAATTTTAAGCAAGTTCATTGCTTTAAAACACGTACGAGCTTAAGCTATACTTCCTGCATCACTTTTGTGAATAATTAACTTATTTTTCGAAAAAAACACGCAACTTGAAAGTAATATTTGAAAATTTTATTTTTCACTACATGAATCATTTGTTATTAAAAACAGTATTTTATATGGGAAATTGACATAAGAAATTTGGCTTGTACTACTGTAATCCGGCAATGTCACCGGTCAAGTCCGGTGTAAAATTTGAAACTCTTGGTATTTAAGGGTTAAGCTTAGTGCCAACTACGTTTCAAAGATAATTTCAAAATGAAAAAAAAAATGCTTACAGTATATGTACGCATTTATATAGGTGAAGAAAAAATAGAGGAAAAGTTCAGAATGGAGAAATTTCAGTCACTCTCAGATATGCCATATAAAAAATTTCTAATTTATTTCCACTTACAGAAATTTCGCTCACATGTACCAATTGTTATCATACAGTCATCCGGAAAATAATGCAGGAAGAAACTAAACATAAAAAATTAAACAAAAGTCAAGATCCTCAGAAAATGCTTAAAATGCATTTGCGAGAGAGAAAAAAATACAAAGTTTCAAGAAAATTGCCTTTTCTGTGCTCGGAAGATTGTTGAAATAATAAACAAAGGAAAAAAAAAAAGGTCGATAGTACACTAAAAATGTGAAAATAACGTGTCTGAAGGAGGAATAGAAATCCAGAAAATAAAAGTAAAATAAAATCATTCGAAGTAGGGGAGAAGTTCTCTCAAGTTGAAGTGAAAGTAAAAACAAATCCCTTGAAAATATTCGCAGTTTGGTCGAAATTCATTTCTCTGAAAGGTTTCAAGTGAGTTGGGAACAATGTGTTGCAGAATGAAACAGCACAGAGGATACAGATATGAGAAGCAATTCAAGGGTTACAAGATTTCACAAAAAAAATTCCAGATATGTACATATTTTATTATTATGCGATTGTTAATCAGTTATTCTGTCTTAGAGAATGAAAAATACATAATAATTAAAGAAAAAAGAAAACCAATGTTGCTATAATATACATACATGTCCACTTGCCCGTTAAAGAATGTTTAGAAATAAAAAAAAATATAATATGCTACTATTTACTAGATGATAAAATAGCTTCCGTTCCAATTTCACAGCTTACACACCCTGAATTATTATTAACTAGCTGCGTACCCGTTCTTTGACTGAAAAGAAGAAAATATCCTATTAACATAAGATCTTATCCATTGGTATCAAAACATAATCTTAAAAAAATTACTCTATACTCGCCACATGCATAAATACATTCAGCAAAACTATTTAACCTGAAATTGAGCAAATTCATACAAATAGTCAACAGAAATCTAAGTAAAATTATTATTTATGCATGTGAATTATACAGACGTGATTTCTGCTGAGTACGGTACGTGCATCAATTCACGAATTTAAAATTTTTACCTGTGAAATTCAAGAAACGCTGATGAATCATTGTTTGCGTTTGAAGTTAACAGGCAATATGCTATATTCACATCATGCATTTAACATTCAGTAAAACTATTTACTCCAGAAAACAAATACATATACAAATATTTACGGATCAGATTTGAATTTTTATTTCCTCAAATGCAAAAGAAACTAACGCGCGTGTGGCTAAAAACACTTCATGCATGCTCAAATTGTCAACATATTAGAAACACATTTTGTTTCTAATGTATTTTTAAAAACATGACGCTACAAATCAGTAGATCTCACTTGCGACCCCGTTTGAAAACAGTTTCCTTTAATGTTCTTCCTTTGTCTTATTTCCATTGTCATTTTTTATTATCGCCAGCGTACTAATTATAATATCGCCAGCGTACGAAAAAAGAGCAGTAACAAATTAATATTTTAAATTCGTTATGTGCATAATTTTTAAGGATTTACAGAATAAGAAGTTTCCCTAAAATGTCTTAGTTCAAAACTACAGGGTTGTCCAAATTAAACTTCCCCAACTCAGATGCCTGTGCAGGTAGTTGTATGGGTCATAATGTGATGAAATTTTGGAAACAGACACTTCAGATCACGCGCTCGTGATTTATTAAAAAAATATATATTAGTACAAGAAGTTGCCGATAAGTGGCGCTGCAGATCCACAAGACGTTCTACAGATGTTCAACAGCATGAAAAACAGTTGACACACTGACAACACCATGTGGCGATTGGCTAGCGGCGTCCACGACCGCCAAAGCAACGTCTTGAACTCGTGCAGAATCAAGCACAATATCGTCTTACCACATAAGTTAGGTAATGGTCCGACCACGGTCACGTGCCTCCCTCAAGAACTATGCCAAAAGTCGCCAAGCTTGGCGACTTTTGGTGCACGTGTGTGTATATTTAACTCTCAAACCTCAAAAACTATTATGAAATTTTATATATAAGATTCTTGTAACATCTAGTTGTGCATCTCGATTTTTGGTTCCAATCTACTGGAGAGTTTACTTACAGGACCACCGAAAAGAATTTCAGTACTTTAATGTCTATGGACATCTTCAATATAATACGATTGTAGACAGTGATTGTTTGGTACATGCCCAAAATCTCGCCGACTGTCCTCGACTTTGGCGAGTTTTGCCGAAATGTCGCCAAATTTGGCGATAGTCAGTCATTTGGTCCATGCCCAAAGTATCGCCATTTGTCATCGTTCTTGGCGAGTTTTGGCGAACTATCGCCAAATTTGGCGATAATCTGCCATTGTTGGTCCATGCTTAAAATCTCGCCAAATGTCGTCGACATTGACGAGTTTCGCCGAAATATCGCCAAATTTGGCGCCAAAATTATTTCGTATTTTGTATAACTCTAAAACTTTAAGCCGTAGAATTTTGAACTTTTGTATTTAGAACTATATTATAATATCTAACTGTTTTCAATATCTTTTTTGACAGCAATCGACTGGGAATTTATTTATAGGGTGAGCCAAATGACTTTAAATACATTAAGGTGTATGGATGCATTCAATTCATTGAAAGTCTGTGGTCAATGACTACTGTGGCTATCCCCAAAATCTCGCAAACTATCTCAAGTTTGTCGCTTTTGGTGAAATATCGCCAAATAAAGTGTCAGAAGGAAATCTTTCAAATTGAACTCAGCTTGGCGATATCGAAATATTTGGCTAGAAATCGCTAAACCTTACTATTATTGATATTTTATCTCTTTCAAACAAATAAGTTTAGAGGAAGTGCGTAGAAAACATTTTTATTTAATAGACGTGCAAGGAAGTCATGTGTTGGACACATCAGATTTTTTTTAAATATCTATATTTATTGACGGATATAATTACGAATGTAACAATTTTAAAATTATTTTACCAACGTTTCCATCAAAAGTGATCTTTAAAATACCTTATCTGAATATTATGTAATAAATTCAAAAATAGAGTTTTTAAAATAAATTTTTCTATCCTATGATATAAATACCGTTTTACTGAAAGTGAAGTTACAGCATTATTAAATATTAGGTGAGAAAAAAAGGACAACAACATATATACCTAAAACATAATCCTACTCTAATTTGAACTTTGAAAAGTTCATTTAGATGTGTGTTAGGACCTATCCTAATGAATACAAAACAAACATGCAATATTATTATATAAAATGATAAAACAATTATAGAAGGTAACCGCTCTTTTTGGCGCAATGCGAACGACAGAAAAATACCTTATTTTATTTATACAGATAACATAGTTGTATATCAATTTATATTTTGTACTTGAAAGAATATATATAATGTGTAAAATGTGTATAGTATTTTAGGATTTCTGCACAATCACATAATAACAAATGCGGTTTAAAAATTATTTATGGATGAAAAAAATAAAATATGCAAAATTTAAATTTTTCAGACCTTGTGCCCACAACTAAAGATACAGAAATTACCTATATTGTCTTACAGGATGGATGTTCTAATTTGATCACGTAAAGAAAAAAGAATAAATTTTCCCCTTAAACATAGTAATCAAGATTATTTTACGTAATAATTTCTATCATAATTTTATCTCTTATCAAAATACAAATATTTTAACTCAAAGATAAATGATTAATGATAATGTTATTTATTTTACAAATCAATATTAAAATATCCATATTAACTTATGAGCGTTAATAATTTATAATCTGATACGTATAGGACGAATAGCAATTTCAGAGATAACAGGATACATTGTATTTATTTTAGAACGATTCCGACGAATGAAAAAAATATATAAATCATTCGGAGTGGATTTAGTTTTTTTTTTAAGCGTGACGCTAAAAATGATATA